>JAZBGX010000373.1:0-20262 GCA_037414775.1 Zonitis immaculata
AATAAAACGATAAAAACAAGTCATAAAAAAATAAAACAACGATTCTACGAATTATTCATAGATACCAATCCGATTGATCTAAACGGTAGAAAACGGTATAATAAAACGTTCAATTGAACAAACAAAAAAGACCGTTTCTCCTTCCAACTAACATCATTATTATCAATTTGATAATGAAATGGACTGACATGGGGTGATTGGGTTATGTTTCATAGCCATTAGGACAATTTTTATAAATATTTATAATTAATACATAAATTCAATATAGGGCGATCTGAAAATTGATTAAGTCAACTAAGACGAAATTAGATCGCCTAATATTATATAAAAATTTAAAAAAAAGTAGCTATATTCTAGACGTTTTCGTTGTAAATTTGTGAAATTCAAATAATTACCTGGATCAATATTGAAAGTATATATAAATAAAGGTAGGTTTGTCACTGCCACAAATTTGAATAAGAACAATGTACAAAAATACCATAAAAAAAAAATTATGATTAACAAATAAAAATTTACGTTTTATGACTTAATTTATCAACATATTCTTTAGCTAATTGTTTAATATTTTTAACATTATCTTCATTCCCATATTGTTCTTCGAATGATATAAATTTTTGATATAATGTACGCATCGATTTCACTGGAAATTTTCGATGGATAGCACGATCGAAAATCTTCCTAACCATATCGAATTGTTTCTTTTTTATCAATTGATCAATATAAACTAACCATATATTAAGTTTTTTCGAATAAATATCTAGAATTGTTTCGAAATGTTGAACGGCATGTTCCAATTCACCATATTGAAATTCCATTATACCAAAACGTAGGATTATTTCAAATTCTACAAATGAAAATTATTAAATTTTATATTTTAGAAAAAATTATTGGGAAAACTCACGTCGTTTCTTATCTGTAATCGATTTTAATGCTGCTTCTTGTATATTTCTAGCTTCGCGATATTTATTCAAATTATAATAAACTTGACCAATTTCCAACCACATTTTAATATTTTGTTTTTCTTTATAACGTAATTTTCGAATTTTCTCATCCATTTCCGTAAGTTTTCCAGAATTCGCCAACATTTTTATAACTTTTATATAAATATCGAATGAATCATTATATTTTACGGCACGTTCAAATAATTCATCAAAACTCTCCTTAAAAAAAAAAAATGGAAAAAAATCAACAATTAAATTTTTAATTAAAATAGAAAATCCTACTCTAGTTCCATAAAGATTTTCCATATTTAATAGAGCAACCCAGATTTGTAATTTCTCATCAACCATAGTTGGACTAATACGTTCTAAAGCTTGCTCGCCAACAGTTCGAGCTTTACCTAATTCGGTCGCCTAAAATTTATTTATTGATAAATTTTTAATAAATAAATACATGAAAAAGAAACAAACGTACACTAATCAACATTGCAATGTATTTTAACCATAACTCTAAAGAATTCGGATTGGCTAATAAGAGACGTTCGAATTGTTCAGCAGTTTGTGGTGTTGCTGTTGGATCAGCTAATTCTTTCTCAATTTTCGATATTCGTTCTTCTTCCTGTTTTTTCCATTCAGCTTTCGATAGTAATGTAGCCGGTTTTGGTGCTTTATCCTACAAAAAAAATAGTTCATTGAATGATAATTAATAGAAATTCAGAAAAAAACCTCAATATCTTCATTTATATCATCCTCTAATTTTATCTCATCGGGAGCATAAAATTTATCAATACTTGATAAAACTGGTACAATATCTTCATCTTTAACATGCGGAATTTCTTCATCTTTTTCATCCCGAATATCTTCATCTTCTGCATTCTGATCCTCTTGTTCTATTTTAATATGATCTAGAATGTAATTCATTTCGTTTCTTTCAATTTCCGTCATTCCATCTTCTTCATTTTTAATTTCTTTAATAATTTCTTCATTATTAATTTGATCGACAATTTTCTCAATATTTTCGTCGAGTTTTCGTAATTTCTCTTTTTTAATTTTGGTCTTTTTCAAAATTAAAACAATTCTCCTTGGTATACCAAATAGTTTTCCTTTATGTTCTCTATAAATAAAATTAATTTCCATATTATTAAATGTAATCAAATTGTGAAATACAACTATCCATTACCTAACAAGTAATACTTTGACTAGATCTTTTGTATAAAATTCCTTTAAACCTTTATTATTTTCATTAAAATCAACTGGTAAATAGATTAATTGATTGTTAAATTTTTGATTTTTAATTACACCCAAAATATAAAATTCGGTTACTAATAGAATTTTAACGGTTACATACGAATTCAATTTCACTATAGAACTATCTAAAAAATTTGAAAAAATATATGTATATTAATTCAGAAAAAAAATATCTATGATTAGAGATTAACCTGGTTGTGGATTGATTTTCAATCGATCGATTTTCCTTAATGACACATAGAAATTGTTTTCATTCGGATTATAAGCTAGAATAACACCATCAATTGTTGTATTTTCTTGTAATTTATCCGGATATAAATGGAATGGAACAATACCATTTATACCATTTGGTAATTGTACAATACAACTTTTATCTTTACGAAATTCTTTAACAACACATTGTATTGTTGTACCAATTTGAATTTGATCACATTTTCCAAGTTTTTGTATTAAATCGATATCATTTATATACGATATTAATAAATTTATGGAATACTAAAAAAAATAAAAAATTACAATCATTAAAATTATTAATAAATGTTAATTACTTCAATATTTCTTAATCCTAAATGTTGTGGTTTTGTTCCAATTGTAACTTCTTTAGTTTCATAATTTATTTTCATAATTTTTGCTAAAATACATTGGCCTTTTGTTAAATCCGATAATTTCTGAGCTTCTTTAAATAATTTCTAACAATAAAAACGAAATTAATATTATAGTAAATTATTATTAAATAATAAAATTACTTCACGTGGTATAAATAAAGGTTTTTTGTAATCTACACATGGTAAATTAACAAAAATTCCATTTTTCGTTCGATTTTTCAATACAACTCTAATTACCATATTTTTATGTAAATCATTAAATTTCAAATTATTCCTGAATTCAGTATATTTATCATCTATAACTAGAAATTGACGTCTTGACAAAATCGGTGGTATTTTATTATTAATACAAATCAAATTGTACAATTCATCACCATCTATAACGATCTAAAAATAGATTTCAATTATTATAGAAATTTCCCAATTATCTTATACATTACCGAATAAAATCTGTGATAATTTAACATGTCGACTTAGATGTACTGACGGAACTACAGCTAGAGTTTTCTCTCTACCAACTGTAACAGTTAATTTATCTGAACTTTTAGCGATAATTTCCCCTTTATATTTATGATCAATTTTGAAAATTTTCACTTTACGTTCCAATTTCGGCGTTAAACTCAATTTAAGTTGGTCATCGTTTTTCTTAACAATCCAAACATGTACGATTTGTCCGATAAAAAAATAGTCAACAGGATTATTATACGACTTAATATTACCAATATTCAATTCAACTTTACTAATCCAACCCTGAACATCACCATAAAAACCAACTAATACACCATTTGGACTTGTTTTTATAACAAAACCAATATATTCTTGATTCAAAACAGCATCCTCAATTCTAGTTAAACATTTATCTGATTCAACTAAATCTTGTTTAATTGTAAATAGAACATGTTCTGCTGTTATTGATAATAATCTAGCGACAATTTGTTGTTGTTCTTTGTATTTATCTTTAATATGCTCGACGTATTTCATATTTGATAAATGTAAATTCGGTATAAAGCCTTTGATTCGTCCTAAACTCACAACTAGACCTTTATCGACTTTTTCATCAATTGTCACAGTATATTTTTCACCAATTTTCAAATCATTTATCGTAAATATCTTCTCTTTAATTATATTCGGTTCAACTGTACAAATATAAATTTGTTCCATACGATTATAATTTAATAGACGGCATTTATGTTTACTGCCAATTTTATATTTATTCGTTATATAATTTTTAAAATCAACATCTTTTTGTTTTACTGAATTCAGTAGTCGTCGATTCGTAACAAAACCATTTTGATTATCGTCTAATTTCAAATAGACACCTCTTGATGATACCCAAGAAATAGGTGCTGTTGTTGTTTTACCAATTTCTAATTCACCATCAGGTACTAAATCTAATCCTCTCAATGTTACATAAACAACACCGGTAAATGATTCAATAAATAAAATATACGTCCATATCGTTGTACCTTCTCTAAAACGTTTCTTCAATCCAAATTGATAATTTCTATCAATAAAACCATCGTATTTACCAAAAATTTTACCTTTTACACCAGTTAGTTGGACTTCTTCAATAATAAATTCAACTTTACTACCGGGTATTAAAATTTTCGAATCTACATCATCTAATTGACATTTATTTAAATGTTCATTCTTCGAACTAACTGTTAATGTTGTTACATTATCAACATGTTGGCATTTATGAATTACACAATATAAAGGTTCACCAATTGCTAGAATAACAATTATTAATTCCAATAAATAACAATTATAAATTAAAACTTACTATATTTCTTATTATCATCAATATTTTTATGCGGTAAAAATACACGACAATTTTGTATACCAACAGATAATTCATAACCATGCTCTAATTCCGAAATGATACTCGCCCAAATCGGTAAACCTTTCACTAACGAATTATGCAATTTACCTTCATTTACATCACGTGGATTAATACTACCATCAACATGGTAACCATCATCATCTCTAGTTATATCGAGAATTTTTACAGGGACAAATTGACCTAATTTGAATATTTGTCGTAAAATCGTATAGGTCTAAAATTAATTTCATAAAAATCAATTATAAATCTTATAGTAGATTGTGGTAAATTACCTCAACAACGCCTCCATCATCCGTTTGTTGGGTGATGAGCTTTGTTAAACTATCAGAAATTGAATTTATTTTAACTGAACAATAAACAAGATTCGGTAATTCGATTTGTATAGCCAAATCTGTTATATTATCGATACAGCCTAATACAACAATTCCATCGCGTATAGTCTAAAAATTAGAAAAATAAAACAGTGAATAAGAAAGATATTACCAAACTCACATTATAATTGAATGTTTTCGATAAATCTAGCTTGATTGGAGCGGCTATAGTTTCAAACTCTTCACTATTTGTTTTCTTTTTCTTCTTATGAGTTGTTGTATCACTCGGCAATAACTTGAAAATTGAAATAGAATTATTTGTAGATAGAAAGATTTTTAAAAATTGCATTAATTACCTGCTCGTTTTTACGTTTCAATTGTTTATTAGATTCTGTACGGTCTATTTTACGATTACCACGTGGAAAATCGGGCTCTTCTATAATATTCATTTTAAATCATGGATTTCGAGTAAAAATTCAAAAAACACACGTGAAATGCAACATAACCTATAAAACCAATTTAGGGTTTTTATTTTCTTGTAGTTTATTTCTGTTTCATGAATAGATGGCAGCACTTGATACAAATTAAATTCATAAATACGACTTAACCTAACTATTCGTCATTTAAATTACGAAGTTCACGTTGTGATTTATATTCATTTTTTTTTATATTTGTGAAAATTTCAGCATTAATTTCCACGAAAAATTCCGTAATATTTTAATCGTTAATCAGTGCATAGAAAAGTCCATGTAAATAGTGTTTTTTTTTATAGATTAAAAAACCGTTGGCGGTTCATCAACGTTTTCAAATTTTCTTAACGATAAATCAATCATGTCTCTACGAAAAGAATATAATTTATCATCAAGTTCAGTATTTACACCAATTAAAAATGCATCAACACCATTTCCAGTTAAAAGAAAACTCATTTTATCAAAACCAAATACTGTCTTGTCTCGAAGGTCTCTATAATTGGATCTAATCAGTTGTGAATATATCAATTGTTATGTAATTTTAGGTATTCCTTATCGGATGTAGAGTCATTATCACCAATACAGAAAAATAGTAAATTTCTTGGACAGAAGAATTTATCAAATTTGCTAAAATCACCGGGTAATCTAAAGTAAGTTGTTTTATTATAAAATTTGGATTATTTCTAATTTAATAAATTCGTAGTAGAACTGCAGAAAGTAAGGATAAGATCCTTATAAATCATAACCAAATGAGATACAATACGCCTGGTGTTTTTCCTATAGTGCATTTGAATAAAACAGACTTGCCGATATTGAAAGACAAATCCAAAAATTTATCTGTTCATCTAACATCACCTGAACTATCTCGACAAAATACACCCGAACATAATCGATTATTATTAGAAAAAATTATTCAAAGTAGTTCAAAACGAACACCATCAATAACAACAACACCACCAACAACAACTAATAATGCTACAACAGTTACACCAAATCGTAATATCGAAATAAGTACACGTAGTGTATTAGATGCATTAAAAGAAATATCAAGAAAACGTATACATACAAATGAAGATTTCGATTATTTAGATGACGGTAAACGTATACGTTTAGATCAAAATAAAATTAACGATTCATTAATAAAGAAAAAACGACAACGTGGTGATTCTCCGCCATATGAAAATGGTGATAATTCGAATAAACAAATAAATAAACGCCAATGTTCATTGAGTGAAGTGCTGGCGTCACAATCGTCAATGGGTATCAAATCGTCTCACACATCAATAGAAGTTGAATTACGACCAGATGAACAGAAAAATAAAAAAACAGGTAATTGTATTCAAGTCAATTAATCAAATATTTCGCTATAATAATTATAATTATTTTTAGTTGAAGTTGAAGTCCAAATTCATACAAAACCACCGACTTTAATTAACGCCGAAACTCAAACACAAATTAATGAAAATGTTAAGGAATTTGGTGCTCAAATTAAAGAAACTGTTGCGATTAGTAAAGAAAATATTGGAAATCCTACTGCAGTAACTACAACAACAACAACAACGACTGTTAAATCATCTGCATGTCTTAAAATTTTTGATGAAGCACCTTTAGAGAGAACACGTAAAGATCGTTTATCAGTTTTAATGGGTTTAAAAAAGAAATCTTCAGATTCAAATACACAAAAAGATGAAAAACCAATTATATCAATATTAACAAATACAAATCAATCGAAATCAAATAAAACAAAACATGTTCATTTTAATATTGCACCAAACTCGTCAATAAATGAAACTGAACAATTACAAGAACAAACAGTTGAAACAACAATCAATAATAATAATAATATATCGATAACACAAACAACAGCTTCAATAACAGCACCATTGATATCATCTGTTATCAGTGAATCACCAAAATCATTAGAGAAAAATGTTGTACAAACAAATAATGAAACTAAATCGATAACAAAAGAAACAACTCCTATTAGTTTCGTTCAAATGAAGAGTACCGAAACTGTAGGGATGCCAACATTTAGTTTACCCGTAACAACAAAACCGGAAATTACAAAGAATAATGAAATTAAATTAACAAATCCTGTTACAACTACAACAACAACAATACCGATAACTAAAAATTTATTTGAAAATTTAAATAAAACAGCAACTATAACAACAACTAGTAGTACATCACCACCGAAAATTGGTGGTTTTAAATTTGATTTAAAGCCAAAAAGTACAAGTAATTCGAATTTTCCATCGAACAAAACAACAACAACAACAACTCAAGCTGTTACAACCGAATCACCAAAACCAACATTTTTCTTTGCTAATAATACAAATACGAATAATATTGGTTTAAATCAATCATCTACAACAACGGGTGGTAGTTCTAATTTAACAAATATGCCACCACAATTTTCGTTAAATTCATCTACACCAAAATTCGGTTTTACAACTACAAATACAACTGTAGCAATAACAACAACTATAACTACAACTAGTAGTTTGAATTTTACTAAATCAGCTCCTTCAGTTGTGAATTTTGGCAATAATGTTGTACAAACATCGAAAAGTAATGGATTTGCATTGAATTTTCCATCGCAAAATCAATCTTTCACAAATACAAAACCAATTGTAACAGCAGCGACGACAACAACAACAACATCCATAAATAATTTTACAATTCCATCAACCAAACCAAATGTTTTTGGTACAAATCCAACGTCAAGTTTCGGTTCAAATACAACACCAAATTTTGGCTCTACCGGATTCAATTTCAATAGTAATAATAATAATTTTAATGATAAGCCAACTTTTGGTAATATTCCAACACCACAACAAAATTTATTTACAACAGCTACA
Organism: Zonitis immaculata; assembly: GCA_037414775.1. NCBI lineage: Eukaryota > Metazoa > Arthropoda > Insecta > Coleoptera > Meloidae > Zonitis > Zonitis immaculata. The sequence goes on from JAZBGX010000373.1 coordinate 8,277, forward strand.
GTAGCAGCAACAACAACAACAACAACACCAAATATTTTCAATACGAATATATTGAATTCAAACCCAGCAACAACACAAGCTGCTGTTTCACCATTTGGTGTTACTAGTCCAACAACAAATATTTTCGGTAATAGTGCATTTAATTCACCACCAACACAACAAAAAACGGTAGCAGCAGTAATAGCAACAACAACAACAACAACGACACAAAATCCAGCAACATTTGGTAGTGTATTTGATACAACTAAACCAACAACTTTTGGGGATAATAATCAGAAAACATTTAATGCATTCGGTTCGGCAAATTTTGCCGCAACAAATCAAAATCAACCAATTTTTGGTGGTAATAACAATAATAATAATAGTGGTGGTTTTGGAACGAATCCAACACCAGCATCTCCACCGACTGGTATATTTGCATTTGGGTCGAATACTACAAAACCGGCTGTATTTTCATTTGGACAAAACGAACCACCAAAACCATCTTTCAACTTCACATCTGGCACCAATAATAATAATAGTTTTAATAATGGTAATCTTAGTTTTGCTACTACTAATAATAATAGTAATCCAATTAATGGTACTCCACAATTTAATTTGCCTGTTGTTGGTGGTGGTAGTGCAATGTTTAGTATTGGTTCAGGTGGTGGATCGACGCCACGTGGTCGAACACAATTGAAAGCTAAACGTAGAACTTGAATTATGAAATAAATTTTTTTATAGAAATTGTTTTAGGTTTACGTGTGTGATAATGAATGTTAAATATTTTGCAATTATTGAAAATAATGTATAAAAAAAAAAAATAAGTTTGTCTTATCAATTTGTAAAAATTCATGCTATTTTATTCTAATTTCTAATAAATATTTTAGATTTTGTTTTTTCCTCTCTCTTGTTTAATCAATTATTAGAATGTAAAATAGGTTATGATAATAATAATAATAAACTATTGAACTTTGTCAATATATTTATTATATATTTGTTTAACAACGCTATGACAAATTTACCAATAACTCTAAATTTTCGAACCACCACAACGAATCAGCCTTAATTACCGGAATTCTGTAAACAAATTTGAATTTAATAGAAACGAATTTGGATTATAGAAGGAGAATCTACCATTAGAAGACGTTCAATTGCTGCTTCAATATTACCAAATGTTTCAATCAATATTTGTAAATTCTGTTGACGATTTGTAAAACCCATTGTTTCTAATTGATTCAATTGCATTTGATAACGTTGTTCCGGTTGTGTATTCGACATACCAGACATGATTCGAGCAACTGCATCAATCAATGATTGTTGTTGTGGTGTTGATGATGCAGTAGTAGTAGTAGTTGTAGTTGTTGTTATTGGAGTTGATTGATTTGCTTGAGTTATAATTGGAGTCGATGTAGAATCAGCTGGTGGATTAGTTGTCGGTACTACTTCCGGTGTTAATAGATTCGGTGCATTCTGTCTTAAAACACTCAAGCCTTCTTGTATTTGTACAAGTGCATTCATTGCTTCCGGATTTGTTAAAAGATTTTGCATATCCGGCGATTGTAATTGTTGTAATAATTGTGGCATAACACTTTGTAAATATTGTTGTGTATCTTCATTTTGTCCTCTATATAATGGATTCTCTTGTATCATAGTATTCATTAAATTCGGATCGGACATTAATGTAGACAATAAATTTTGAGTATATGGTGCATTGAATAATGTACGCATCATATCGGTATTTTGTGCCATTTGATCTAAAATATTACCAGTTGGTAATGTTGGTGTTGGTTGATTGGTTTGATTAGTTGTTTGCCATGGATTTGGTAATGGTTCGCGATTTGGTTGATTCGGTTGTTGTGATTGTTGATTATTACCATCACCACTACTAGAATTATTCGATGCCAATCTAACAAATGGATTCTGTCCCAATTGTTCCGACAAATTATTCAACATCGGCTCTTGTATATCATGATAAATACGTTCTAATGCTTGATAACCACCTGGTAAACTTTCCAAATTAGCCATAGCCCTGTCATGACTACGTAACATTTCTTGAAATGCAGCTGGATTTCGTATCATATCCATTGTTTGCCTTAATAAATCTCTATTATTTAAAACATGACTAATTTCTGGATTTTGTTCAATCAATTGCTGCATCTGTGGATTATTCAATATCAATTGTCGCATACTATCCGGATCATTAATTAACATTTGTGTTAATGGGTTTTGTAAGAAATATTGCAATAAATTCGGATTTGTTTGGATTTCTTGTTGTAAACGTTGTTGCAAATCAACAAAACTTTGACCACTTAAACCTAATCCTAATAAACCGGCACCAAATTGATTTGTTCCGGTTCCTGTTCCTGTAGTTGTAGTTGTATCATTTGTTGTCGATTGATTTGATTGTGTTGTTGGTACAACAGCACGTATAACTAAATGTACAGTCATACCATCTTTTACATTATGTTTACTTAATGTATCATCATTTTTCATTATTTTACCAGCAAATATCAAATTTAAACGATCAACTTCGGCACTAAATTTACCTGAAATTAATTCTTTAAATCCTAATATAGTTATTTCAGGTTCAACTTGAAATATCTCTTTTTGTCGTTGTGTCTTTACTGTAACGTTAATATTATTAGATTGATCATCTTTTTGTGATTCTTTAGCATCTTGTACGGCTGCCGTTTCTGATGACGGCGATACAATTTCTGCACCAGATTCTTTCTCTTTTGTTGTCGAGTCTTTCGGTGTTGTGTCTTCTGACATGTTTCCCTTCAACAATTACGATAATTGAAACAAATAATTATCAAAAATTATTGAAAGTATTCGCAAATTTTGCAAAATAATAAACAAAATCACACCACTATTTTACAACTGTCAACTGTCAATTTGGAAAATGCTAGAAACTTGACGGCACAAAACAGAACTAAATGTCTCAATCGACAAGCGACCTCTTTAACAGATGCTGGAACTATCCAAATAATTCTTTTCATATTGCATGTACAATTTTAGAGCCCAAACATGAGAATTTCGGTTATTATAGGTTGAATTAGGCTAAAGTTCTAATCTAAAAGAAAATGCCAACTTTCAACCTTTATTAGACAATTATTACAACAACAAACGAGTTATCAGTCTTATTCAATTAATGTTGACCCTCTTCAAATTGTATTTCTTCAGGTACCAGTGGTGGCGTTGGTAGATGATTACCTTGTGATTGAAAACCATGTTCATCAGCTATATATTTCAATACAATCGGTTGTAACATATATTCAATTATTGTCCACTCAATTGATTTCCATTTTAATTGAATTTAATGACTTCATTTCAAACAAGCTCTCCTAATAAATCTCTCTTTGATTATTTCGGATTTGGTTAACAAAAGAAACTAGATAGATTTTCACTAACATTTCTACGAATTTTTCTATAATTAATTGAATTATTCGTTATAGTTAAGGCCCATTTATTATTCAAATAGATTTATATAATTTGCAATAAATTTCATCAAAAGAAATCCAATTCGATGTAAATTCCCCTAAATCGAAAACAATTTGCAATTTTAGGGTTGTTTTTAGTGTTTTTTTCCAGGAACAGAAAGTAGCAGGTTAGATCAAACTACAAACATCCATACCTGGACCTTTATTAAGGTATTTTATTATTGTAATACAGAAGCTGGTTAATACATAAATTCAAATTGCAAGTCTATCAATCATCATAATAATGTTGCGATGAGAAATTAGAAAGAAGAAAATTAATTAGAAACTAAACAAATAAATAAATATCAAGAGAAAAGAACTTATTTTTATACAAAAGAAATGCCCTGTTTCATCTCTCTCTCTCCCTCTCCCACCCTCACACTGCAAAGAAATCCATAAATAACAGAAACAACAAAATCAATTAATTAAAAAAAAAACCTACATTTGTTTAAATTAAAAAAAGATGAAATAACATAAAAGGAATATGAATATTTTTTCCTTCTAAATTCTTTACGATGAAAATAATTCTGCTGGAGCCACCTAGAGAATAATAAATAATAATTGTTGTTGAAGATTTTTTTGATACTATTGGTAATTGTTGTAGTTATAATAAATATATTACCAATAGTTGTATATAGTTTCTGTTTAACAGCAATGCCTAGTTATTTTTTCTTTTGTGCCTTTTCGGCAGCTTTTGTAACTTTACCAGTTGTATCTTTGAAATTGACAGATTTTATAACACCAACAGCAACTGTTTGTCTCATATCGCGTACAGCAAATCGTCCCAATGGTGGGAATTCTTGAAATGATTCAACGCACATTGGTTTCGATGGTACCAAATTAACAATAGCAGCATCACCAGATTTAATTGATTTTGGATTTTCTTCGGTTGTTTTACCTGTACGACGATCGCATTTCTCTTTAATTTCAGCAAATTTACAAGCAATATGGGCTGTATGACAATCCAATACTGGTGTATAACCATTTGCAATTTGTCCAGGATGATTTAATACAATAACTTGGGCTGTAAAATCGGCCGCACCTCTTGGTGGATTACTTTTAGAGTCACCAGCAACAAAACCACGACGTAATTCTTTAACGCTTACATTTTTAACGTTAAAACCAACATTATCGCCGGGAACAGCTTCTTGTAATGCTTCGTGGTGCATTTCAACTGATTTAACTTCAGTTGTTAGACCAACAGGTGCGAATGTTACAACCATACCAGGTTTCAAAATACCAGTCTCGACACGACCGACTGGTACTGTGCCAATACCACCAATTTTGTAAACATCCTATAAAATAAAATATTATCATAGAATTTTATTTGGACTATTTGTAAAGAATTTACCTGTAAGGGAAGACGCAATGGTTTTTCAGTTGGACGAGATGGTGGCAAAATAGCATCTAAAGCTTCAATCAATGTTTTACCTTCAGCTTTACCTTCTTTACGTTCAACAGTCCATCCTTTGAACCATGGCATTTTATCAGAAGCTTCCAACATATTATCACCATGCCAGCCACTAATTGGTACAAATGCTACAGCAGCTGGATTATAACCAATCTTTTTAATATATGATGATACTTCTTTTTTAATTTCTTCAAAACGTGTTTCAGAATATGGTGGTTCAGTTGAATCCATTTTATTAACACCAACAATCAATTGTTTAACACCCAATGTAAATGCTAATAATGCATGTTCACGTGTTTGTCCATTTTTCGATATACCAGCTTCAAATTCACCAGTACCAGCAGCAACAATTAATACAGCACAATCAGCCTGGGATGTACCCGTAATCATATTTTTAATGAAATCACGATGGCCCGGTGCATCGATAATTGTAACATAATATTTAGCTGTTTCAAATTTCCATAATGCAATATCAATTGTTATACCACGTTCACGTTCTGCTTTTAATTTATCCAATACCCATGCATATTTGAATGAACCTTTACCCATTTCTTGGGCTTCTTTTTCGAATTTTTCAATTGTACGTTTATCAATACCACCACATTTGTAAATTAAATGACCAGTTGATGTTGATTTACCAGAATCGACATGGCCAATTACGACAATATTAATATGGATCTTCTCTTTACCCATTTTGAAGAAATTGATTTGATTGAGATTTTAAACAAACGTCTTCCCTAAAAACGTAGAAAAAGGAATATTAATATTACAAGTAAGGATCGATAGATGGCGTTTACTAATTAACCACGAAATCCACCCTTTTGAACGAAATATACCCTTTTAATTACGCCTAATAATCGTAAAATATATTTTCATATTCATTGATTCATAATTGATTAGATTCACGAATTAGAGCCAGAAAATTATAAAGTGATTATATTTTAATGGGTGGATGGTGGCCATTTTGTGATGCAATCCAGACAAAATCAATGAATTAGAATAAAAAAAATAAAAACAAGCAGATAGAAATTAAATAAAGATTACGACACTATCTTTTTAAATGAAAATAATCAATAGCTGCCATTTGTGAAGGTAGGTCATTGTAACTAAACACTGATAAGAAAATTTAAATACCGGCTTTTTAAATGACCGAGAAACTCTTTAATTTTCCAATACGAATTTAATATTAATTATCAAAAAAATAGTCATTGTTTGTAATTACAATTTCCGATAGAAAATTTGGAAAATCAATTTTCTTTTATATGGAATGGCACGAGGGAAACGGCCGGTCTTTTGTGGAAATTTTTTCAACACCCTTATCCAGAAAATTCTCAAAAACTATACATATCCAATGATTGTCAAATCAATTTTCTATAATTTGTGATATTTTCTAATGTATGATGTTGTAATTTCCATTGGGATAATTCGGGAAATTCAAGTGAAAAGGAAATTTTTTCTATGGCACTTACCTCTGAAACTAGACAGGAGCAAGAGAGCAACGGGGAAAAATGTCAATGCTCACCTAGTCGAACACTCAACGGAAATGCAGGAGAAGTTAATAAATGGTGGGGGCAAATACTATTTATTGATTATTCATCAATCGGGATTTCATCAATGGTTATCACAAAATTCTATAATTATAAAAACAATTAATAGGAAAATAGTTTATTTATATTAAATTTTTATCAATATTTGATAAGATTGTTGGTTAAATTAATAATTAAACGAATAGGGGAAGCGTTTCAAATATAACCAACCAATAGGGTGTCTGGAAAATAACGGAAGTAAAGTGCACACCAACACATACACACTAATGACATCTGTTACAACTGTGGGAAATTTAAACCAATTCTAACCAAATTAATATTCTTTCTCTTTTTTAATCTTAATTATATACAAAATAAATATTTATTTAGAATTCGGTGATGACCATAAAGGTAGATAATTACTCCAACCACGATCACCACCTTTAACAACAATTTGTAGTTGTTGTGTTTCTTCTGGACTCAATTTTAGAATTGTATTTAATACTGGCACTAAACGACTACGTTCATCACCATTATTCAACGTTACAAACTATAAATTATAACGATAATAAACAAATTATTGATATTAGTTGTATTTGAGAAAATTACCTTGAATACAACATTTTTTAAATATTCCAAATTTTCAGCATGTTTTTCACGTTCTTCACTACGCTGTTGTCGACGTATCTCCTCTTTTAACAATTTATTCATTTGTACATGTTTAATTAAATCCTGTTCAGTATCTGATAATAACGATGTTAAATGTTTAACTTTTAATTCTTCTTCGTGTAAATGTTTTTTAATAACATTTAATTTTCTTTCATCATTTTCATCTAAACTATCATTATTTAACAGCCTTTCTAATGGAATTGGATACAAATTTGTTGTTTTATTATTATTATTATTATAATTATTAATATTACTATCAATACTTTCAGAACCTTCACCATCTTCACGCGGTGGCATTGTTGTTACTTCAACAATTTCATTTGTTTTATTTGTTGTTGTTATATCAATTTTATTTTGTAAATCTATAATTTCCCGATTATGACGCAATTCTAATTCGGATAATTGTTGACGATAACATTGGGCCAAAGTTTCAGCATGTACCTACAATAAAAATTAATTAATTTCAACAAACAAAAAAAAAAATACCAAATAATAATACTTTCAAATTTCGGACAGTTTCATTATTTTCTAATACACTTTGTTGATGTTTATTTGTTAATTGTTGATAAGAAGTTTTCAATTCATCCATTTCGTTGATCAATTCTTGATATTTGTTGTACAATTCGTTTTTTTCTTTTAGCAATTCACGATTTTTCTTCTCAACATTATCGAAATTCTCCCTAAAAATACAATCGGTTTTTTTTTTTTCAAATTTAATAAAATAATAAAATAACTGACTTATATTCGTTCAATTCTATAGTGAGACTTTCACATTTCGTTGTTAACAATTCAATTTTCTCATTCAATTTCTCTTCAATACCAATCTTAGATGTTTGATTTTTCTGTAATAAAACACTTTGGGCACGTATTTTATAATTTTCATAATCTAGAAATAATTTATCGTATTCATCATTTCTTAAATCGAGTTTTTCGCGATATTCTTGTAATGATTGTTTCAAATTGAAATTATCATTAATAAATAATTGTTTGTCATTTTGGAATTTCTTTTGGATTTTCTCATTTTCTTGAAACATCTTCGATAATTCTTGTGTTAATTCATCGATTTTATTTAAAGAATTTTCTAATAATTTTTCCAAATTTGCAATTTTCTCATCTTTCTCAATGGAAATTTCATCATTTTTATCCAATTGTTTTTTATTATTTTCTATTTCGTTAATTTTAATTTCTAATAAATTTCTCATATCAAACAATTCTTTTTCTTTATTTTCGAAATCTTTTTGTAAATTGTCCATTTTTATTTCAATATTTTTCTTTACTTCCAATTCTTTACGTAATATTTGTACTTTATTACTAATTTCCTTCTTCCAATTTTCCGTATTCGCTCTTTCCTTTTCGTAATCATCGATTTTCTTATTCAAATTCTTAATTACAACGTTGTTCTCATCGAGTTTATCTTGTAAATTTTGGAAATCATCGAATTTCTTTAAATTTTCAATAAATTTCTTTTGCAATTCATTCTTCTCACTTTGTTCTTTGACCAAATCTTGTTGTAATTCACGTATTTTCCCTTTCAATTTGATTGCTAGCGTTCGCAATTTACCGTAACGTTCCTCCCATGAACTTTCCAAATCTTTCAATCGCATCATCTCTTCCGTTTTTGATATTGTCGAAGTTGACATTGTTTCATTCTCTTCATAACTCTCATCTTTATCTAAAATTTCCGTACTCTTATCAACAATTGTCTCATTACCATTAACAATTTGTCGATTATTTATTTCGAACTTTTCCAATTTCTGTTGTAATTCTGATATAACGCCGCCACGTTCTTTCAATATTTGATTCATTTCATTCATCTCACCCAATAATTCATTATTTTCACGACGAATTTTCTGTATTTCATCATTATTTTCATCACGTAATTTCATCAATTCGGTATTTTCTTGTACCAATTTCAATATTTCTTCGTTAGTATTATTCAATAATTCTTTATTGTTCTTCTGGAAATATTCCAAATCTTCTTGTAATTTATGATTTTGCTGTTTCAATTCATCCATTTCATGTAGATTCTTATCGATATCATTTTCCAATTTCGATATAATCTTACGATATTCGATGCAAATTTTCTCATTTTCTTCAATATGTTTTTGTATTTCGCTTGTATTAGTTTCATTTTGATCATTGAATATTTGTACATCCCTTTCATAATTAGCAATTAAATTCTCTTTATCTTCTACTAAATCATTAATTTTATCTTTTAATTGTTTATTCTCGTATTTAATTCGTTCAATTTCTTCACCATTCTTATTTAATTCAATTAAATTGATTGTTTTCAATAAATTTTGTAATTTCAATTTCCATTCTTCAACTTGTTCTAAATAATTTTTAAATATTTCTAAAATACCATTCTTGTCGTTTTTCAACTCTTTAATATCATTGATAAATTTTAAAATTTTCGTATGATAAAATTTCAATTTATCTTTCAATTTTCCAATAATTTTATCTTTCTCCTCAACTACTAACTGCAATTTTTCCAATTCAACATCATTTTCTTCTACAATATCTTGTTTGGTATTTAATTGATTCAATTTCATTGTCATATCGTTATTTGCATCAAGTAATTGTTGATTTTCTTCTCTCAACGAACTAATTTTGATCTCCAAATCGTTATACTTTTCACTCATTATATTCAGTTGATTTTTCAAATCATCAATTGATTTCGAATTTCTAACATTTTCTCGATTCAAATTTCCAATTATTGCCTCTTTTTCACTAAGATTCGATTGTAAATTCTCAAAATCACCATTAAATAACCGTTGTTTCTCATTTAATTCATTCAACTGTTTATTCAATTGTTCATTTTCATTTAGTATCTGTTGATTTTGTTGCTTTAAAATATCTTTCTGACTATTTAAGACAATTTGTTTTTCATTCGAATTTTCTAATTGATTTTTTAAATCATCCATTTCTCGACCAAATCCAACAATAATTCGCTCTTTTTCATTTAGAATTGAATGTAATCTCTTCAATTCATTATCACTTTCTTCCAGTAATTGTTGTTGTTTCACATTTAAACGTTTCAATTCATCCAAATTTACAGTTAATTCTTCATTTTCTTTAAGTAATTGTTGATTTTTTTGCTCAATTTCCAAATTTTGTTTTTCACTAGACTTTTTCAAATGATTTCTTAAATCATCTATTATTGTCACATGTTCTAGTTTTTCTTGTGTTAATCGTTCAATAATTTCATTGTTATTAGCTTTAATATTATCTAATTGTGATTTTAAGTCGTTGTTTTCGTCAAGTAATTGGTCCTTGGATTGTTTTGCTTTTTGTGCTATCACCAATAAATGTTTGCACTTTTTTAATAAATCTTCTTTCGACAATTCTTCTAATGGTACTTTCTTATTATTATCACTCATTTCCATAATTCAAGTGCTTTAATTATTATTTTTTTGAATTAAAATTTGATTTACCTTTATTTTTACACATCGACACTATTTTTGACAGTACCAACATTTAGGGACTTTTGTTTTTGAGCCATCAATTACAAAAAGGGGTTTTAACTTGGTTTTTAATTACAATAAACAAGTTTTTACCATTTTAATTGTTCTACTTCACAAAATACGATCAAAATTAAACAAAAATACTACAAAACAATATTAAAATCAAATTTACAAAAAAATAGTTACTAAAACAGCCCCGCCCCTTTTAGAGCTCAATGTATCGTCTAACTCTTTTCAATCAATAGCCTCTAATATCAATCTATATATGTCGCCTCTTTCTATCCAAATAAATAAGCAGGGTTATTTAGCTCTTACAATTTACAATTGGTAATCCTGTAATGATTTGTTATCGATTGTGAAGGTTATGTTTTTCGCAAATTTTCCCATAAATAAAACAACAATTTCCAATAACTAAAATTATGGCAATAAATTAAAGAAATGGTGAATTAAAATTGATATATTTCGAAAATTCCTAAATAATCTATATATTTTTTGTCGTTTAAATAGGATAAATCATGGAGATATGTAACAATATCAGTTGCGGCATTCATTTGTTATTGTAATACATTATGGGGTACATTTGTTTTTGATGATAGTGAAGCAATTGTGAAAAATCGTGATGTCCGACCGAATACACCGATTGTTAATTTATTTAAAAATGATTTCTGGGGTACCGATATTAAATTGAATAGTAGTCATAAATCATATCGACCATTAACAATACTCTCCTATCGGTAAATATAAATTCAATAATTAATTGGAATTTATTATGAAATTGTTTCTTTACAGACTGAACGTTTTATATTCGAATAATAAATTAGATGCATTCCAATTCCATGCAACTAATGTTATATTATATGGTTTATTATGTATATTAACAATTCCAATATATGAATTATTTCTAATAAAAACGTATAAACAACAAAGGAAATTGAATCGTAATAATATCAATGATATAACGTACATGGCAAGTTTATTATTTACTGTACATCCGGTACATACAGAATGTGTAGCTGGTTTAGTTGGACGTGCTGATATTCTATCATCGATAATATTCTTTTTAATTCTACTATTATATTATCAATTTATCAAAAATCAATCAATAAGTCTATTGATTGTATTAACATTTCTAGTTTCATTCGCAGTTTTATGTAAAGAAACAGCAATAACAATCCTAGCTTTATGTACAATTTATGATTTGTATTTATTGAAGAAAACGAAGAATACATGGTTTAAAATCATATTTAATCGATCAATTCTATTGAGAATTTTTTTATTGATTATAATTGGCTGTATTATTTTATATTATCGTTTTAAAATAATGAATTTCGAAAATCCAATATTTACAAGTATCGATAATCCGGCAGCTTATGCTGATAATTTTTTTGTTAGAGTAAGTCTCTCTTTATTCTAATTATAAAATATATTAATTTTTGTTATTTGCAGGTATTTTCC
>JAZBGX010000374.1:5980-24317 GCA_037414775.1 Zonitis immaculata
ACAAGATTCATATTTATTTAATGGAATTCTATAAATTTGCAATTATTAATTGGTTGTTCAATGTTTTTTTTTTTTTATAGAAAAAAATTATAAGGGTACCCTTGATGTAACTAAGAAAGGGGTAATTAGTTGGTATTGAGTAACACCTGGTTCTATTAAAAATTATTGATTATTCAATTGGCAACACTGACACCCACCAAATACAAAAAAACAATACAATAATATTAAAATTAGAACACTAACTCGATTATATGTCATAATAATTGATCTACATCCTGTATATTATAGATAACTGACACCTAATGAATATATAGAAAAAATTTAGATAAAATTAGGTATGTTCGAATGACACTCTGTATATTATTATTTCTATTTTTCAATTTAATAGAATATTATCAAGAGCCCTCTGAAATAATGTTTATATATGGAAAACATTCAATAAAAACAATTGAATGTTATTTCTTCATCGTACAGCGGAGAAAAGTGAAAGAAAACAAAAACGCATTTCCCACCACTACCATCCCCCCCACCACCAAAAAAAAAACAAAAAAAAATCATCAGCATCCAACCCTCGTCTCTTCAACAATCTTTATCAGCGAGCGAACTCTGTGGAAATTGTTATTTTCTCATTTTCTTTTTTTTTTTGTTGGTTTTCCATTTTCCCAATGTGTTTAAATTGGAAAAACTATTATCATTATCATTATTATTATTATTGTTATCAATGAAATTACCGTTTTTATGATTAAAAATGATAATTTATGGTGAAATAGAGAGTTTTGGTTGGAATTAGCGCAAGAGTTGCGAGTGATAACTGTCGATTTCATTTTATCAGTTCACGGTCAAGGCCAACTCTCTCTCTCTCTCTCTATCTATCTCTTTCATTATATACGAAAATGATTTTTATGAAAATTAATACGCAACATTCCAAATTTATCTAGGTATTAGAGAGAGAGAGAGAGGGAGAGAGAGATGTATAGAGATAGAGAAGGAAGGAGAGACGTGTGTCGAAGTAGAGAGTAGTAGAGAGAGGGAAAGATAGAGAGGTAGCGAGAACTAGTGAGTGAGGTGGAAATGGAAGGAGAGCGAGAAAGTTGGATAGAGAGGGGAGAGTTATATGGATCGTGGGAGAAAATAATAAGCGAGACAGTAAGAGAGAGAAAGAGAGAGAAAAATGATTGGTGAGCGAGTAAGATAGACGCCAGGATAAAGAACGCGTGAGTAAAGTGGACAGAGATATAGAGAAAGAGATGGAGTAGAAAGTCGGGGGAGGGGAATATAGATAATAGGAGATGAATATAGGTGGGAGAAGTAGAAAGAATTATTGATTGACTTGAGTAACTTATTGATTGGCACCGATGAGCAATAGCTGCTCGGTTACTCAGGTGCTCAATATTTATTAATTAAAATCAAGTTACCTTGTATTTGTTGAGCAACAAAAAAAGCAGTCACATCTTGTATAATTATTGATTGTCAATTGTTTATTTTTAAAAAAAAAATGAAAAATCTAAGGAGGCACTTTTGTTTTTTTTTTATAAATTTTAATAAAATTAATTAATTAATTAAAATAACCTTTTATGTTGGTATGATGGTTTATTTAGTTTTGTTAAGTTTCCACTACTGTATAAAAATAAATTAAAACCAGACAGTGTCGACGTTCATATACCTTATATCGAAAATTGTCAAAGTTAAATATTATAGTGGAAAAACTACCCCAATAAAAAAAATTAATATATAGGGGATGATTTCATGAATAATTATTTTATCAAAAAAAATTATATACAAATAGTGATAGAATAAGGTAATTGTGGGGTAAAGGGGAGGGTGTTGAAAATCGACCAACAAACAACCCCCTTTATTTATATAAAAAATATAAAATAGTGGCCGATTTTCACAATAATAACAACCACCTGATCGTGATAGGCCATGGCCTAGTGACGTCATTTCAGTGCGTCTAGTTATGACGTCATAAGATCGATTACAATTCAATTAATCAAACCACCCCCCCCCATGCTACTATTATTAGTATTAATAATAGGGGTATATTTTTATTTAATTATTATTATCATTACTATCAGCCCTTGTTATCTATAAATTATATAGATTTTTTATATAGCTGTCGTTTGGTATAGTAGTACAGAAATAAAATTTCACCAACCACCCCTGTTATTCTGCCATCATGCGCTAGTATTGCTGGTGGTGGAAAAAATTTTACCGAAAAAAAAAAAAAAAGTTCAATAGTTGAACAACCCCTAAATTATATAGATTTTTTTTTTTTTTACTCGTTGATATATTTCGCTATATAACTGTCTGTCTTTATCTAACTAATGTAAACGATTATCTATTTCTATCTTTTTTTAGTCACCATGTGCCTGACCTGAGGGCATCCATCCGCGGTTCGATTCAACCCCGGGTTTTTTCCTTTTTTTTTTTTTTTTGTAGAATAGTGGTGGTGGATATTTTCATCCCCTTCTACCAGAAAAATAATAATAGAGAGAGAAAAAAAAAAAACTGAGCCAAGTCAGGCACTAACACGTGTCGCAAAATGCGATGGAAGATACTGTTGTAATTCAAGTTAGACAAAGATATCGTATAGATTGACCTGTCGTTGTTGTAGTCGGCAGTAGCGCGGCGGCGGTGGTGGCGTCACGACGCCTACTCTGATTATTGGGAAAAAAAAATTTTTTTCCAACGAATAGGCCTACTTTAAGTAACCCTGTCAGTGTTATATTCCCTTTAAGGCGAGACGCAGGTCTGGCAATTCGTCGAGACTGTTTGTTGATAGGGTGGGGGCGGCGGTGGCGGCAGTAACGACCCTGAATCTAACGAAATAATTTTTTTTCTAAATTCTGGATAATTCCAATAATTTCTTTAAAATTCCAGAAAAAAAATAGATAAATTCCAACTATTTTACAATCTAGTGATCTAATTATTGTTAAAGTTAATGTAGGTCAAGAATTCCACCCCTTCCCCGCCGATTGCCGACACTAGGGTTGCTGCCTTATCGATCACCCATCCGCTATACCACCACCACACTGCTACTATCGAACTTTATTCCTCTACCAAATTGGTTATATATAAGTAGGGTGCGGATTTTTTTGTTTTTCTCTAAGCCGCCTCCGAAAAAAACTAAATTAAATTAAAATTCAAGTCACCTACGATTTGTTGTTGTTGATGATTTTTTATTTTATTGTTTTTGTTTTTCCCCTGCAAAATATATTTTGACAATATTTATGTTTGTCGATTTTATTTATTTAGTTTTAGGACCGCTTTTTGTATGTCGATGTGATCCTGTCGCCGACATCATCACCAATATTATCATCATCATTGATGATGATGATCATCATCATCAACGTTGGGACATCAATGTCGCGACTTCTTCAAAAATTCTTTTGTCGGTATATAGCGGCGGCGGCGGTATTGTTATTCTTTTGTTCCAAACAAAACACAGTATTTTTTTCTCTCATCTTGCTTTTATTTCGATTTTGGTGGAGAGAAAAAAAAAATAAAAAACAAAAATCGACGAATTCTTGTATCGAATTTATTTCTTTTTTAATAAAAAAAAAAACAAAAAAAAGTGCAATTATTATTTTAAGGGTAGTGATAGTGGCGCCACATTGCGGCTCTTACAACCAATTCGTCGAGGGTTATATTTATATATATATACATATATATATATATATATAGACGAAATTGCGCCCTCTAACGTTCAATAGACTTACAATAAATCGAAATTTTCAACTAAGGGTTGTTTTCGTAAGGGCTGCAATCTAAATTGAACCGAAATTTAGTTGGTCAACTAATACGAATAGAGGGCGCACAAGTCGGAATTTCTACAAAATTATAGTTTTTGCTAATTTAAAAAATTAAAAAAAATATATATATATATATAGCGTGTCGTCGGTTATCAATTGTTTTTTTTTTGTTTATGCGAAATTTTCATTCATTTGTTTAATAGAATCTAGCGTGCTGTGTTTTTCTTATCAATTAATAAATAAATTTTTCTATTTGTTTTAGAATTTTTGTTTTAAAATCATCAATATCGTCATTACAATAATCATAATGATGATGATGATGATGATGATGATGATGATATTGAACAATAATAATAATGGTTATAATGAAATGGTAATAAAACGAAAACATAAACGTCAAGGGTCATATAATTGAGTTATTACCATTAAAACGAAAAAACAATTGAACAATAGACCCATTATCAATAAATGTCAAATAGGTACCTGTAAATATATCAATTTTAATATATATATATATATATAATTATTATATAACAAATAGTAATAAAAAAATAAAATTTTCGTTAAATCTAGTAGGCTATTTTACCATAATATATATAAAAAAACAAATGCTATATAATTAAATAAAAATTCGTTTGTTTAGTTAGTTTTATTGTTGTGGTGTTGGATGGGTGTGGTGGGCGGTGGCCTTTTTGTACCTCCTGCCACCCACACATGACAACGTCCAATCACTAACGGACAATGTTTAGTTGAAGACACGCCCCTTATTATTACATTGACGTCACACAATAAACAAACAAACAATACAAAAATAAAAAGATGGACAATCAGGTATTACTACTACTATCATTTGTTTTGATTTTTGTTATATCGTTATCAATAATTTTGTTACTACCCTAAATTCTTATCATTTATCCATGTCCGGTATAGTTGTCTCTACACTACACACACACACACAAAAAATCATCCCCTTAATTTTTCTTTATAGAAAAGTCAAAGTCACTGATAATAACATTATAAAAATAAGATAGATAAACTTTTGGTGGAGAGAAAAAAAAATAGAGGGTGACTTACATCATCATCATCATCATCATCATCCTAAGGGGTGGACAACTAAGATCATCATCATCATCATTATCATTATAGTAGCGACGAACAACGACGACAACGACGGGAAGTAAGAATGTTGGCGACGCTGGATATTTCCGGTCTTTAATATACGCATTGTCTTCGAATTTACTCATATATATATATATATAGATAAAAAAGGGGTGGTTTTATTTACTACATATATACATATATAGACAATAACTACCCTTATTTTTTTATTTATTCTATACCATAGAAAAATTTGTTGTAATTTAAAAAATAAAACAGTTGAATGACCGATAATATAATTTTTCGATTATTTATCGTTATAAACTAACAAATAATAAATCAGATTGGCTATATGATTTATTATTATAAATATTTCTTTCATTTGTTTGTTATCAATTATCATAATTATTAACTATTTATGTTATACAGGGTGAGTTGAAAGTCGTAGACTTAAATGAAATGGCGGGTGGGGAATAAAATTCTGAGACGAAAATTCCTGAGTCATTATTGCATGTGACCCAACGTTAATTAGTTATTAATTTTATAAGACAGCCAACAATAAAAGTACGTAGGCGATGGCAGAGACTAGAGACACGCCAGCGGTGTAATTTCCCCCTACTACCGTAGAACGGATCAATCTCTGGCTATAAGCGTGTCTCTAGTCTCTGCCTCCGCTTAGCTCATCCCGCCTATATGCACTCTCTTTACATTGGCTGTGTTATTTAATTAATAATTAATTAACGGTTGGTCACATGCAATAATGTGTTATGACTTTTCGTCTCAGAATTCCATCTCCTATACCTAACCTTACATTTAAGACCACGACTTTCAACTCATCCTGTATAAATAACGGACTATTTGCGAAATTATCAATTATATTGATTTGATAACATTACACGTCATTTATTTTGAATAATTTTATATTATACAGTGTGACATTGCTATAGTTTGATTTTTATATAGAAAAGTTCTACTGTTAATAGATAATATAAATATAATACAGGCTGTACTAATTGAAATTTCTATTATATAGAAGATGCACAATTGGAGAAGGTATGGGTTGAGCCGCACCTAACTGTAGTGTGGAGGGTTTAGACAGTTAGCTCCGCCCATACTCTCTCAAATGTGAAATATCTATAGAAGTTCTATCTAATAGCGAATACTATACAGTGTGTTCCATTAAACAACTGAAATTGCTCCAATCTAAATACAGCCTGTATAATATAATATAAAATTCTGGAAGCTCGATGATTTCTTTGTTCATTTTGTGGTAGTGACGATTCGATAACGATAGAGGGAAGATTATCAACGAACACCCTGTATTTAGCCTACTTATTGGGTGAATTTTTTTTGGTCACAAAAAATTAACATCAAAAAATCATTTGATGATTTCTAATTAGTATTTACATACTATCGTCATCATCATTATCATTATCAACCGGATTTTGTATAAATTTCCAATTTTTTGGTAAATTGAAACTAACCTATAATTTCTGTAACAACTGTTAATCGCATCACCTACTACGATTTACAGATTTATTTTTTTTTTCCAAATAATAATAGTAACGCCGCCACTGATGCCACGTGTCAAAAATTATTGGAACCAAAAAATTTTTTGGTTAAAAATACAATAATAATCGAAAACAAACTGTACACGCGAGACAATTATCAATAAAAACAAAAAAAAAAAGGTCAACTGATAACAATCGAAGCCTATAGAAGGAAAAAAAAATAAATAAGAAAACGAGACAAAATTATCGATCTCAAAAAAAATTACTAATTATTTATTATTAATAAATTATTATTAATAATAATAATAATAATACATAAAAATAATTAGAAATAAAACAAAACAAAACAAAAAAAAAACAAAACGAAAAACTATATAGAGACCAATTAGAACAATCCAACGGTCCTTGATCCGGTTCCAAGGCCGTCTTGATCCCACTTTTTATAAATAATTTTTTTTTTTTTGTTTTGTTTTTCCAACACTAACTAGATGGATAGATAATAATAAACATCAATAATTTCTACAATTTCACTTGAAATAACTACATATACCTATAGTAGTGAATAATAATAATATAGCCACGAATTTCAACCGATTTGAGTCCAATTGAATTCGTTTGGTTTATGTCTTATACCTATAATATTATGACTATATCCATATATTATGATTAAATAGGAATAATTAATTAATAATTAATTAATTAATTATTGATTATTTATAATATTTGTGAGCAAATCGAAACTATTGAACCTCGTTCAAGTTCATGAAATTATTTATTGACAAATAAAACAGGTTTTTCTAGTAATACACCTATCTATGTATTTATATATAATATCTATATACATATATGTATATATATACGTATATCTATCTCTATCTAACATCTATTATATTATATAGCTATAATAACTGACCATACAAACAATATTAACAACAATATCAAGTTGGCGGAGAATTTTTTGTTGTTATTATACGTTATTTTTTTATAATTCCCCTAAAATAACAGTCTGTATAATATTTGTCCTCTAGGTAGATTCTAAATGGAATCAATCCTAAAAGACACCCTGTATATAGCTATACATTTTTTTTGTGTAATATTTTCTTTCTAAATAAAAAAATTTATGGAAATCCTCTAAAAATAACAGCCTGTATACAATTTTTGATATCGAGTAGAAGCTTGATCAGTCATAAATTATTACAACCTGTATATTTAAATTTTATTTGGATAGAGGAATTTGTTAGAATTTCTGAAACAACACCCTGTATATATACACTATTTGTAATTTGTATTTTATAACAGTCTGTATATTCATCTATATAGCTATAAATTATTGATATTGCCAAAATAACAGCCTGTATATTAGGTGTCATATAGAATCAATCCCAAATTACATCCTGTATATTCAAACTATAGAGGCAAATACTTAATGTTTTTTGTAACTTATCTCATTTTTTTTAATTGAGAAATTTATTAAATTTCCTAAAATAACAGCCCGTATACAATTTTTGATATCGAGTAGAAGCTTGATCAGTCATAAATTATTACAACCTGTATATTAAAATTTGGTTTAAATAGAGAAATTTGTTAGAATTTCTGAAACAACACCCTGTATATAAACACTATTTGTAATTTGTATTTTATAACAGTCTGTATATTCATCTATATAGCTATAAATTATTGAAATTCTCAAAGTAACAGCCTGTATATTAGGTGTCATATACAATCAATCCTAAATTACATCCTGTATATTCAAACTATAGAGGCAAATAATCTTGTTTGTAACTTATCTTATTTTTTTTAATTGAGAAATTTATTAAAATTCTTGAAATACCAGCCTGTATACTATTCGTGATTTGCATTAAAAATTGGAACTGTATTAATTTACAGCCTGTATAATTAAACAATTATTTCTTATACCTACTCCGTTTCAATAGAAAAATTTATTAAAATTCCCTGTATACTATATTTGTGATTAGTCGTAAATTACGGCCTGTATATTTGAACTATTGGAAGACATTTTATTTCAATTTTTTTTCATATACATAGATATAGAGAAATATATTAAAATTACCAAAATAACAGCCTGTATAATAGTTGTTATATAGAATCTAAATCCAATCAGATATAAATTACACCTGTACATTTTTTTTTAAATTGAGAAATTAATTTAATTTCATTGAATAACAGCCTGTATACTATTTGTAATTTGCTATAAAAATTAGTTCAACATTAAATTACAGCCTGTATATCAATTATAAACTATATAAGACAAATTCTTTTTCTTTATATTTTGTTGCATTAGAGATATTTATTGAAATTCCCAAAACAACGACCTGTATATTATTTGTGATTTTGGGTCCACATTTGATTAGTCGTAAATTACAGCCTGTATATTTGAACTATTGGAATATTTTTTCTATTTTTTTTTTACATAGGTCACTAAAGAGAAATATATTGATATTACCAAAATAACAGCCTGTATAATAGTTGTTATTTTGTTATATAGAATCTAAATCCAATTAGATATTAATTACATCCTGTATATTTGAACTAATTAAAATAATGTTTTTTGTGATTTTTCTTCTATTTTTTTATTAGTTGAGAAATTTATTGAAATTCCTAAAATAGCAGCCTGTATACTATTTGTAATTTGATGTAAAATTGGTTCAGCATTAAATTACAGCCTGTATATCAATTCTAAACTATATAGGACAAATTATTTTTCTTTATATTTTGTTGCATTAGAAAAATTTATTGAAATTCCCAAAACAACGACCTGTATATTAATTGTGGATTAATCGTAAATTTCAGGCTGTATATATTTAAACTTTAGGATTTTTTCATTTTCCATTAATACAGTTCTCGCAGAATAATACGATCTGTATACCTAATATTTGAATAGTCGTCAATTACAGTCTGTATATTCAAATTATAAGTAATACAGTTATTTTTGCTAATATAGGTGAATTTATTGAATAACACTCAACGAACAGCTTGTATATATGTAGGTACTATTTGTAATACTAATAGTATTCGATTGGTAAATGCCACCCTGTATATTTAAACTATATAGATGAATTGGAAGCTGTAATTTGCGTGATCTCTTCTTTTACTTGTTCAAACATAACAGCCAAAGGGTCGTTAGCCTAAGTCTCAACCACAACATAATAATAATAATAATAATAATAATAATAATAATAATAATAATAATATTTTCAAAAAAAAAACATCCATCTCTCTCTCTCTCTCTTGTCTCTTTATCCATTCGAATTCTATTTGCTATGATTAACTTTAAATATCTACGCATTTCCTGTATTTAATCCGTTCATTATTTTGAAACATACAGGGTGTTATATATATATATATATTTTTTGTTTAATTATATTATTAATAAATAATAATGTAATATAATCACTCTGTATATTTTTACAATCTGTAATATTTTATCTTGATTTGTATGTATGTGGCAGAGGGTGATAGGAGGACGGGGGGGGGCGGTAAACCGGAAGTGACAGCCACCCCTATGATGTCATGACAAATGAAGCGGCGCCACCGTCTTTTATTCAGAGACGGCGTTTTTTCTATACACTTGTTTTTTTTTCTTTCTTCTCTCTATCTATCTGTCTATCTCGTTTTGTCGTTGGTGTTTTTTTTTATGTTTTGTTTTATTTTCGAATAGAACTACTAATGACATCTATACGGTAATTATCGAAATTCTACCGAAATTTACAGTGATTCTTTTTTTTTTTTTTTTTAATCCAAACAAAATATTGATAATAATTGATAGTAACGACTTGATTATTATTATTTTATTATAAATTAGACGATTATAGTGTGCTGTGCTTTTATTAGAAAAAATAATAATAATAATAATAAACAAAACAATGTCGTATTTTCGATATAAGCGGCCTACTGTGATCTGTGATGCTTGGCCGGTTTTCTTTGGCGGCTTTATTGTAAAACTCACGATCTTTCACAAAACATCCCATTCAACAACAACAACAACAACAACAACAACAACAGTAGCTGCTACTGTTGTTGTTTGTTATGTGATCATATAGGTTATGTTATAATTTTTTTTACCACACAAGATGACTTAGAAATTTTAATAAAATCGACAAAAAAAAGGGTCATCCCTAAACAACAACAACAACAACAACAACAAAGGATGATAAACATTGGCAATAATTATTGTAAAATGTCTGTTCCGTATAATTAACGGTAGCGCTGTTATACCGCTCTATAGGTAATTAATTAATTAAAAACATAAAACTAAAAGACATGATCGTTATCAAAACTATATGTGTGTGTGTGTGTGTGTGTGTCAATTGTTGATAAGAATCAGCCGACTTGGATCGTTTTCACAATTTTATCTCTCATCGATTTAAAACAAAAAACAAAAAAAATTTAAATAAAAATCTAGAGTGTTATAAATATTGCTTTTGTTTATTTTCAATAATAATAATTATGATTGCAACGGTGACTTGATCGGAACCGGTAATATTCTTTCATTAATAAAAACCGTTTTATTAGACATATTACTACAAATATATATAGTTGTCTCTGTCTAACGAACTGTAATACATATTTCCTATCTTTTTTTATTAAATTAAATGGATTGTAAGTCGTGAAAAACAAAACACAAACAAAAACAAACATCCTACTATCTTTGTTTTATATATGTTATAACCAATCAGTTTGTCTCTTTTTAATTTTTCGGTTATACATACATACAAACAACAATACGATTTTTCTTGTTGATTCAATTTATTGATATCATAGTAAATAAATAAGACAGAGATGGATTTATATGGTTTATCACATATTAGACAAAGACTATAAATATTATTATACTACACATACGTTTATAGATAGAGAGAAAGAAAGAGATGGGTATAGTGATAAATTTTGGTAATTTGTGACAGCGATTGTATTTTGTTTTTGATTTCGGTCACTAGATAGTGCCAAATACAATAATATTATAACCAAATTATATCTATCTTTTTCTATTGTATTCTTTTGTTTTTTTTAGAAAACAACCCCCACATATGGGGGAGGGGGTTAATTTAATTTTGTTATTTTATTCAGGGTTGTTTTAAATAATCAAATTTTTACAATAAATTAATTAATTAATTTAGAATAAGAGGGAGACAACCTTACCTTACTTTGTGTAGCATAATCTAATGCTAACATACAATCATTGTAGCCGTTTTCGGTTTTTATTGTTGTTGCCATAGGACCGCATAATTGGCCTAATTGACCACCAACTGAATCACGATACCAAGGGTACATGATGCTGATGCTGATGGATCTGAAACAATAATTTTTATATATACAGAGTGTTCGTTTACAAATTACCCCCCCCCTGCCGTCCCAATAGACGTAATTTTAGAACAAAAAGATAATAGTGAAAAAACATACAGGGGGTTCCATTAAACAAGAGATTTTTAAAATTACTACAAATCAAAAGCAGTTTATTAACCGCCCTGTATGTATAGCACTGGATGATTGATGGTTTGTCTTCATTTGTTCCAAACATTGATAGTACAGACGTTATTTTGGGTGAGTGGCAAATTTTTTTTTTTTTTTTTTTTCTAAATAAAGAACTGTACAGGGTCGTCCAAGTTTGAAAATTGCTCCGATATTTTATAATTTAGAGAAAAATCAATACCGCGTACTTGTAGCGCACATATCAACGCATCAAATGTACAAATTTCAGATTTTTACCGATGTAAATAAGGGTGATTTTGGGGGTGACTGTAAAACTCGGACGACCCTGTATTTCGAAAAATTTCCACAAAAAAAAAATTGGCGTAGCGAGCGTTATACAGAGTGTTATCAAAATTTGTCGAAGAATTCAGAAATCCAATAAAATATATAGGGTGTTGTATTTAAAATAATGAAATTGATGTCGACCAAGATTTCATAACGATATTCCGATTAGATCCTTTGATACGTCTAGGGGTAAGTTGAAAATGGACAGCCTGTATGTATATTGAAGTGCCTCATTTGAAAGAGGAACGATTTTTTCAAGGCACCTAACTGGGTGCTAAATCCGGCGATTATGATGGATGAGGGAGCAATTTAACAGTTGAAGGGAAGGTAACAACATTTGTTTTCGACTTATCGAGGTTCCATTGTATATTCACGAAAAAATATCACTCTGGCAATACTGACAGCGCCATCTCTGACCTTCGTACTAAATAATAACTCAAATTCTTGTGGTTCCACCAGAGAAAAATCGTTTCAACTATACAGGACTCCTCAAAAGTCGTACTTTTTATGACAACAGTGGACTAGCAATAAAATTGTAAGACGAAAAGTCTTTTGAAATTTTTTCACCCGATACACCGTTAACTAGTTATTGAATAAACTGGTTATAGCCAATTAGAGCAGCGCTTGAAGAGAACTCGCGCGTGAGCATCAATAGTGCACACTGATTGGCTGTTTAATTTAATTGAATAACTAATTAACGCTGCATCGGATGGGAAAATTTTAAAGGACTTTTCGTCGTAGAATTTCATTCTTGACCGATTAGTTGCATCAAAGTCACAACTTTTGAGGATCCCTGTATATTTTGTATAAGTACAACGATTATAAAATTTATATAAATATTTAAACAATTTTTTATATTGTTGATTTGATTTATTAATTTTTTATATTGTTATCAATTATTATTATCATTGAATGAATGAATAATTAAGGAGCAATGTTAATTGTACTTTGATTTATTATTCTATAGTAAGAGAGAGTTGCTAATTAAAAGAAGGATTTATACAGGATGGGCCACCAGAGGCTTTCCTGGTCTTGTAGGAACTCTGGTTCTAGTAGAGAAAAAAAGTGCACTCGAAGACCTAAAGTCCACTAAATGTCACACTTTAGATTGTCGAGCCCGTTTTTTCTTGCAGCCACTAGACCAGGAAAACTCCTAGTGGACCACCCTGTATAATAATTTAATAAATTTATACAATTTAATATTTAGTTATTTGTTGTAATGTTGGTATTTTAATTATTATTATCAAATCTTTCAAAAAAAAAAAATTGTTAAGTTGGTATTACTGCTCATTATCCCATACCTATAATAAGTGATATAATATTGAGATAATATAATTATAGTAGGCTATGATTCTTTTTGTTTTCATTCATATGTTTTGCATCTGTAGCGCACAACTCGAATATTTGAAATATGCCAATCTCTAATTCAATAAATCCTCTATAATACGACCATAACAATTGAAATTTTTTACATGAATAAAATGCAATAATCATTATAAAACTCCTCTAAAACGACCACTATATAATTTTCTTTTATTGTGGTCGCCTTAGACAAGTTTAACTGTAATTTATAAATTATAGTAATTTCTGTTATAATAAGTTTTATTATCAATGGTGGTCATCTTAGACAAGCCTTTTTGTTTTTGTTATTTAACTCGATTACGGTCATTTTAGACAAGTTTTTCTAGAACTTTTATCATGCTCCTTTATCGATTGATTTAGAGATTTTTTTTTATAAAAGTGACCATTCGACTTTTTATAATTTTATATGTATAGGTCGTCTTAGACAAGTTCAAGTGTAATGTGAATTGCGGTCATTTTACACAAGTTTTTTTCGAATTTTTATCGCACGCCATCGTGATATTGATGAATTCAGAGTTTTATAAATCTTACTGATAATTTTCTATTACGGTCATCTTAGACAAGTAGGTGTTGTTGTTTTTCATTACGGTCACTTTATACAAGTTTTCTAAGATTTTCGTTTATTTACACAATGTTTCCATAAAAATGCGACCACTTGTTTTTTTTCTCTAATTTTCTTAGGTCATCTTAGACAAGTTCATTTGTGGTCGTTTTCGACAGGTTTTATTATTGAAGATTGAAATTAGGAATTCGATATTAAAATAATAGATACGTAGGCAGTATATTTTTCAAATAATTTATTCTCTATAATATGACCACCTCTTTCTGAAAAATAACACAATTGCGGTCATTTTAGACAAGTTTTATTGAAAAACTTTTGCTTATAATTCGATCATGTAAATAAAAATTTAGAATGACTACTCGTCTTAGTTTTTATAATTTTTGACTATGGTCAACTTAGACAGATTTTTTTGTCTATATATCTACTTAATTACGGTTGTTTTAGACAGGTTTTCCGAGATTTTCGTTCAACTTCGAATCATATACTGATTGGTTGATTCATTAAAATGACTATAGGCTTTATCCTTTATTATATAGTCTATGGGGTCACCTTAGACAAGTTCAATTGTCAATTGAATAGGGGTCATTTTAGACAAGTTTTCTAAGAATTCAATGAATAATTGTATTTTTCACCACTTGTCTCTTTATAATTTAACGACTACTATGGTCATCTTAGACAGGTTTTTTTTGTTTCCACTCAATTACGGTCATTTTTGACAGGTGAAATCAAATTCCCTATTTAAATAATAAGCAATAGCCGGTATACACATACTGTATATTTTTTCGAATTATAAATTTTCTCTATAACCCTCTATAAGGAGACCAATTTTTGACTTTTTACTAAATAAGTGAAATGCGGTCAATTTAGACAAGTTTTCGAGAATTTCTGCTAACACTTCATTATTGATAAGTTTATTATTTATTTCTCTGATATTTTCGAACAGCTAGCTTTGTCTCTATTTAAATTAATCACGGTCGTATTAGACAAGTTTTCAAAGATTTTACCAAAAACTTCCCACCACAGGTAATATATTCGGACCAATAGATACTCTCACTTTTACGTCATCTTCGGTTGAATTAAGTTAGGACAGAAGTTTGACATGCGCCGCCACCGCCTACTGCATAGAATTACTGTTTCAACTTATTGACGGACATGTCAAACTTCTGTCGTAACTTAATGCAACTAGAGATGACGTGAAAGTAGAGATAAATTGATCCGACTATATATACAGGATGAACCGTCTCAGGATTTCGATTATGGTCATCTTAGACAGGTTGATCTGTTTTTATTTAAATAATTCGCATTTTTCTTAAACCGATTGTTTTTTTTTGATGGTCATCTTAAGCAGGTTTTTCTCTATTCTATATATTTTCCCATACGATTTTATGAATGAATTATTACAAAATTTATAACTAATATCGTTTTGATTTATTTTACAAAAATAAAATATAGTATGGAAATGAATCACTTGTGAAAAGCGACCGTTTATTATTGCTCCATTCTAATGTCAAATTAATTGACATAAATGTCGTATTGTTTCTGGCCCAAATCCAATTAATAAAACACAAACTAACACATAAATATACAGTGTGACTCACAAATTACTTTCTACGTCGATAACTTTGGTTGTAGTGGAGAAAATAAAAAACGCACTGGAGGATTGAAAGTATATTATCAAGACAACATTTTGATGTTAAAATTGTTTGTTTAGATTTCCGGGAAATGTGGAAAATTAATATTTTCTTTTTCGATCTCAAAATTTTCCACATTTCCCGAAAATATAAACAAACAATTTTAACATCAAAATGTTGTCTTGATAACATATTTTCAATCCTCTAGTGCGTTTTTTATTTTTCCAATCAGAATCATAGTTATAGAGCAAACAAGTAATTGATGAGTCACACTGTATAGATACCTAAATAGAGAAATTTCTTGTATAATCATTATTTTTCCACAATAATAACAATAATGGAGCAAATAGAGAGAACAGACATAATCAAGAGTGCTATGGAAATAAAACACAAGAAGGCTATGATCATTATATAGAGATACTCTCATTTATTATTGTGGTTTTTATTAATTTTTATTCTATCCTCTATCTGTATATACAGGCTGCTCAACTAGAGGCTTGTAACTCGGGCTTTAGTGGGTACAAAAACAAAAAAAAAAACAAAAAACAAAAAACGGACTTGACATTTTGACGTTTTTAAAACGATTTCCCCAATTTTTAGATCTTCTATCATGCAATTTTGCTCTCCCCACTAGACCAGAAAAGATTCTGGTTGGATCAACCTGTATATTCTCTTATTTATTCTTTTGTTTTTTTTATGATAATAATAATAATAATAATAATAATAATATCTGTGGTAAGTTGATATTGTTGTTATTTCTTCACCAATAATAGGTATTTAATCGGTAGCACATAAAATACACAACAATAATTTTCAAAAATTTGATGATAATATGATATCGATGATGATGATGATGATGATGATGATGGTGGTTATAAGGAAAGGAGCCCCTTTCAGTAGAGAAGTACGAGGAGGAGGAGGAGGAGAGCAGCGAAACCGACCACAATTACACCAATTGACTCAACAAGATTCCTCTCACTATCTCTATCTATTCATCTATATCTATCTCACTCATTATATTTCAATATTTTAGACTATCAATTTTTTTTTTTTTGTCAACTATTGTCGTTATCGAATAATTAGCGATTATAACTAATACAACAAAATTATCTTATTTGTTATAATTATTATTATTATTATTATTATTATTAGTAGGTATAAGGTGTAATTACCGTTTTTTTTTCCAACTAATCATATAATTTTTAACGCAATAACGTCAATAAAACAAAAAAAAAAACAAATGATCAATGACTCGGAAAATATTATTATTATTATTATTATTATTATTATTATTGAATATCTCCAATTTTCTATAAAATATTTAATAATAATAATAATAATAATAATAATTTCTAAAATTAATTTTTTCATTTTTCATTATACAGGACGTACCAAGTAAATCGAAATTATTGCTATAACTTTGTTATTTTTAGACCTACAAAGTTGGTTAATCGAGTAAATTTGTGTATTTTTACCTGGTGATTGTAAATATGTAAATAGAAAAACAATCGAACATCGCATTCTTGAGATATTGATAAAAAACTATTTTTTTTTTTGTTTCAATGGATCAGGCTGTATATTAAGAAAAACAACAAATAATTGAGTTTAAATTCAACTAATTCCAGTAAATAGTCTGAGAATGAGAGAAGGTGTTCGAGAATTTTCTAGACTCACTTCTGAGTATATCAATTTTTTTTGAAGTTCCTCGAGTATGAAGTGCGAATACTCAATGGTTAGAATTAAAAAGTTTGTAGCTTAATTATTTCTAGTTTTTCGAGTATAAAGCACTCTAGACTAATTACTTGGAATCAAATTGTCTTCCATATGCAATGATAATATACAGGCTGTTGTAATAGAAAAAAACACATTTTTGATAATAACTCAAGAAAGCGATGTTCGATTATACTTCTATTTACACATTTACAATCAATAGGAAAAAATACACAAATTTACTCCAATAACCGAGTTTGTAGCATCAAAAATAAACAAGTTACAGCAATAGTTCCGATACACCCTGGTACAGACTGTAAGTACCTATATAAAAATATATTGAATATTATTGGTTGAAATTGACATTTGAATTCTCTATTTATAATAAATAAAATTAATAAACAAAGTTGACTGGTAATTATTAATAATAATCGGAATTAATTAATAGAACAAATCAAGTGTGCGACGGATAAAAATAATATAAAAAAAAAACAAAAAACAATATAAAATTGGTGATTTCAACGCCAACTATGAACAGTAACGTGTTGTAAAATTATATTAATTTTTTTTGAAAAATTTTATTTTTTCGAAAAGAAAGTTGGCAATATTTATTTATTTTTTTGTTATGTTTTTTCGATAAAAAATAATTTATCATTTTTTTGATAGTTTTATCATACGACTATTGAAAAAACAAAAAAAAACAAAAAAACAAATGATAATAAAAACTATTTAAAATTTCGAAAATTTATTTTTATAAAAATATTTCACTCGATTAATAATAATTATTATTATTATTTATAATAAATTAAAAAAAAACAAAAAAACAATTGAACAAAATGTCAACCATGGCCAACTATACACAAATAGTGATGGTTAAATAATTTGACCTTCAAATTGCTTAAAAATCATAGCACTCTATCTAAATAATTAACAAAA
>JAZBGX010000375.1:5982-34229 GCA_037414775.1 Zonitis immaculata
TTGTGTTTTTGCTTTAATTAATTTGTCATTTTGTAATTTCAATTCACTATTTGCTAATTTCAATTTTTTGATTTCTTCTTTCAAATCTACAACAAACAAAAATTATTTTTTTCCAAATAATAATGACGGATATAGATGTCAAAAAAATAAAAAAATTACCGTTTTTTACGCGGATATTTTCATTTTTATATTTTAAAAATTCCGAATGTATATCTTTGCATTCTTTCACCAAATGTTCGTTATCAATACGGTAAGGTTTAGTGCCTAATTGTAAATTGTCACGTTCCTTAAATATTATAAATTACAACAGAATTCAATTAAAATAGAATTAAATAATAAACCTCTATTGCTTTCTGTGATAATTTCATATATTTTCGTAAACTATCGGTTGTTGTTTTCAAATCATTCAATAATCGTTCAACTAACGGTGTAGATTCTAAACTTAAAGCTTGCCGATAACCTAAAATATCAAGTTCATTACGTATTTTTTTGTGCTTAAAATCCATTTTTCTTAAACTAATTAAAAAGAATAATAAATTTAAAAAATTAAATAAAATAAAATTTCATTTAGGTTAAAATGATTGTCATAAATATAGGTTGATAGTTGACCAACTGTCAACTGAATAATTTGAACCCAAATAGAGATAGCTATATAGTATTTTATAAATGATAGAAAGAATAGAAAGATTTGAATGGTGTTGATATTGATAGATGGCGCTAAAAGACGGAAGTGGCTACGGATACGGTTAGTTTGCGCTTGTTTTCCACAAAATATTTTCTAATTGGTTAGAAAGTTTTTCATAGATTCGGGGAGTCGGCTTTTATTATTGGAAAAGTGAAAATTCCTATTTATGAGTAATACAAGAAGTGTGTTGATGTTTAATTATTAATTTCCAATTTTGTAAGTAATCAATTGGTACAAAATAATTTGCGTATATATCTACAATAATTATTTTATTATATAGTTATTGTTTGTATCCGATCAAGAGCCGCCTCCTTTGTTTTAATCATCATTCCATTTATATTGTGAATGTGGTTTTTTAAACAATTTAAATATTAATTAAACAATAGAAAAATGGCTTGGCGATTTAAAGCTTCAAAATATAAGAATTCGGTACCAATTGTACCGAAACCAGAAAATTACGTACGTGACATCAGTGTTGGATCATATCAAACTTATGGTAATAATATAACAGCATCAGCAAAATTTATGGCATTCAATTGGGACCATAGTGGTTCAAGTTTAGCTGTATTACCGATAGATGATAGTGGTCGTAAAAGTAAATTAATGCCATTATTACATGCACATAGTGATACAGTAACCGATATGGAATTTTCACCATTCCATGATGGTCTGTTAGCTACTGGTTCACAAGATTGTTTAGTTAAAATATGGCATATACCAGAGAATGGTCTACAAGAATCATTGAATAATCCAGAATGTATATTCTCACATAAACAACGTCGTGTTGAAACTGTTGGTTTCCATCCAATTGCTGATTTTTTATTACATTCAACATCATATACAACAATAAATCTATGGGATTTAATTAGTGAAGATGAATTATATTCGAATAATGATTGTAATGATGTTATACAATCAGTTTATTGGAAACGTGATGGTACATTGATAGCAATTTCATCGAAAGATAAACAAGTTAGAATAATCGATCCACGTATTGATAAAAGTTGTATAAAACAAGCAAACAGTCATCAAAGTATAAAAGATTCAAGAATTGTATGGTTAGGTGATAGTAATCGTATATTAACAACCGGTTTTGATGGACAACGTTTACGACAAATTATAATTAGAGATTTACGTAATTTTCAACAAATTGAAAAATCATTAGAATTAGATTGTTCAACTGGCATATTAATACCGTTATATGATCCTGATACTGGTATGTTATTTTTAGCTGGTAAAGGTGATACAACTATCGGTTATATGGAAGTAACTGATAAAGAACCATATTTAATTGAGGGTATACGGCATAGTGGTGAACAAACAAAAGGTGCTTGTTTAATACCGAAACGAGCATTAAATGTTATGCAAGGTGAAGTTAATCGTATTCTACAATTAACTAGCTCATCGGTTATACCGATAACTTATCAAGTACCAAGGAAGACATATAGAGATTTCCATAGTGATTTATATCCAGATACTCCCGGTTATAAGACTGAATTAACTGCCAAACAATGGATACAAGGTAAAAATATTCCATTAGTTAAAATTAGTTTAGATCCAGCCAAACGAGAGAAAGGTGAACAACCTATAACGGTACTTTATAATTATTTTTTTTATATATAAAATATAAATTTAATTATTAATTAATCTTTAGATTCATCGAGGACCACTTTCTAAATTGAAACAAGATTATCAAAATATAATTATAACGAATAATCCACCTAAAATAACAGCAACATTATCGAAAAATGATCATTTTGATAAAGATATAATTAAAAGACCTTCATCTCCACAACCAACAATTGATACAAATAAAATTGATGATAATGATGATGATGGTGATAATAATAAGGTAATTGAAAGTAATAATAAAAATAATTTATTGGAAGAAACAATAATAAAATCACAACAATCACAAAATATTGATATCCCACCGAAACCATTACCACGTACATCAAGAACAGGTTCACTTGGTGATTCTCTTGATGAAACTAATAATAATAACAATAATAATAGTAATATCCCGAAACCTGTCGCCAGACCAAGAACTAACAGTGTAACACCTATTGTCACCTCTGTCAACCCTAATATGCCCATCAGTGGAGGATATAAGGTTACCATTTTGTTTGTTGCTGTTTTTTTTTATTTTTTGTGTGTGTATGTGTGATTAGCTTTAAATTTTTTTTCTATTTTATTATTATAAAGCATGATCTATAAAATTGCGCTTTATTTATTTTAATATTGTTAGTTAATGTTGAGATTTTCTTCAATTTTGTATAAATTTACAGCCAAGATTGGGACCAAAACCGTTCACACCACCGAAATTGAATGAAACTGAAAGTTTTGATAGAGTATTTTCAGTACCAGCAGTACCAGGTCAAATTACTCAACAAACAAATTTAATACAATCAAACGGTGTTCATAATAATAATAATAATGATGATGATGATAATAATAGAACGGAAATTCCACTGTCACCGGAAAAGAGTTTATCAATAGATGTTGGAACAAAAGATGAGTGTGATATAAAAGAGGAAACAATAACTGATTATATTCCAAAGACACCAAGTACAGCTGAACGTCGTAAATTATTCGAGAATCGTTCAAATTCAAAAGAGAATGAACCAAATGATGATACATTCGATATAATAAATGATCAAACAACAAATAATTTTGAACGTTCATCAATGCAACGGACAAGTATAGCAGAACGTCGAAAAATGTATGAGAATCGTTCACAATCTGTACAAGAAACTACAAATAATAATAATAATAATAATAATAGCAATAATGAAAAATTAACGTCTAGTGGTGGATCACCGATTATGTTGAGACGTAAAGATTCGCTTAAAAATCAAAAAAATACGAATGAAATTTTAAAAGATGATAATAATCGTAAAACGGCTAATATAACGAAACATCAATCATTAGATTCGACACGTAAAAATGAGAATTTAACAACAATACCAACACCAAAACGGACATCAACTGTATTTGGACGTGTATCGAAATTTCGTCATTTAAAAGGTACACCAGCACATAAATCACAACATATTGAGAATATACGTAATTTGAGTCGACAAATACCAGGCGAATGTGATGGATTTCATGGTAATTAGTTATTTTATTAAATAATTTTCTTCTAATTATTATTTTGTCAATTTAGCAAATTCGGATCGTGTGGCTGTGCCATTGAGTGGACCTGGTGGTAAAATTGCAATATTTGAATTAAGTCAAACCGGTAAATTACCGGATGGTGTAATACCAGCATTGGTACATGGTAATAATATAATGGATTTTATGTGGGATCCATTTGATAATCGACGATTAGCGGTAGCATGTGATGATGGTATAATAAAATTATGGTATATACCAGAAAATGGTTTACAACAACAAACTAATGAATTTGATAAGGAATTTAATGCACATTTAGATAAAATTTATTTTATTAAATTCCATCCAACAGCAAAAGATGTTTTAGCATCCGGTTCATATGATATGACAATAAAAATATGGGATTTATTGAAATTAGAAGAAATGATTCTATTAAAAGGTCATACAGATCAAATATTCAGTTTTGCATGGTCACCATGCGGTAGTTATTGTGCAACAATTAGTAAAGATACAAAAATACGTGTATATAAACCACGTTATAATGATTTACCAATACGTGAAGGTAAAGGACCTGTTGGTAGTCGTGGTGCACGTATTGTATGGGCATTAGATGGGAATTTTCTAATAATTACCGGTTTCGATAAAGTATCCGAACGACAAATTATGGTATTTAATTCGATTGATCTAAATAATCCATTAAATACAATTGGATTAGATGTATCACCAGCTATATTAATACCATTTTATGATGAAGATAGTTCGACATTGTTTCTAACTGGTAAAGGTGATTTAACAATTTATGCATTCGAAATAACTGAAGAATCACCTTATATATGTGCATTGAGCCATCATCGATGTAATAATTTACATCAGGGTCTATCATTTCTAACAAAGAATGTTTGTGATGTTGCCAATGTTGAATTTGCTAAAGCTTTACGATTAACAAATAATACAATTGAACCGTTATCATTTACAGTACCACGAATCAAGGTAAAAGCCATTTGATTCAATATTATTATTTAATTACTGCTCTTTTTTTTAAAGACTGAACTATTCCAAGATGATTTATTCCCACCGACAAAGGTCGTATGGAAACCAACTATAACAAGTACAGAATGGTTTAATGGTAAAGATAAAACACCAATTAGGATTAGTCTAAAACCGGAAGGAATGAATTTATGTAAATTTCATCAATTGTTTTGTTTCAATTTACTTAATAAAGAAAAAATTAATTAATTGCAGTATCTGAAACACAAACTCAAACAACGGTAGAACGTACAATCAACAAATCGGCTTCAACTCCATTTATTGGAGCTTCACAACCTTTCAATCGATTAGGATGGAATGTTGAACTAGCTGAACAGACCAAATTGAAACAAGAAGAGGTAAAGATGTTATAATTTTTGTACAATTTTTATTAATTTTTTTCTTCAAAAAAAAAAAAAAAAAGATTCAAAAATCTGTTAGTAGCCGACTTGGAATTAATTTGAAATTGGAACAAGACGATATGGAAGGTGTTGATGAAAATGAATGGAATGATTAATTTTTCTATCAACATTTTTTTTTATATGTAAATTAGGCCCGCCTTAATTCTAAAAAACAAAGCAACGTTTACACATAAAATATAATCATCGCTTAATTAATTAATTAATTATAGTAAAAATAAGTTTTTATAACTATTTATAAAAGAATTTTTTTATAAACTACCGGTATTTCTAGTATTTAAGTGTAAAATTTTATTTTTTATTTGTTTAATTCAATTGACATCTAGTCAGTTTTTTTTATTAATTTTTAAATGCTTTAATAATGTGATCTCTGCAGTTTAATTCCCAGATCAATATTGTAATTGTCTGGTGCCAAAATGCTCACTCTTCTAAAATGTAAAAGTGCGCTCAAATTTTTTTTCTAATCTCAAAAATTGTTTTTTTTTAACTACAATAATTTATTTGATATTAATGTTGTGACGTGTAGTATTTGTAGTTTTTACATGTAAAACTAAGCTCGTATCTGAATTGATTCGTAGTTTTATTTTCCAATACATCCAAATAAATAATAATAAAACAAAAGGGACAAAACACAATAGAATATATATTTTTTTAATTAATAACCAGCACCCACTCTATCTCTAGGTATAAGTCGTAATTCTGAACCATGTTTCAAAAAGACACTACCAGCAGTTTGTTGTGGATTAATACCAACACCATCATCGGTGATTATAGCAGATGTTGCTGGTGGTACTTTGAATTCTTCAGCTGCAAATTTTAATACAGCAGTAAATGGTGTAGCATCAGGTACACTTAATCTATAACAATAATAAATTATTGGAAATGTTGCCATATAATCGAATCATTAAATTCTCTACAAATCAATATTTGTTCATTAATATATTGTTTGATTTCTAAATTATAATCAATTAAATATGTTAGAATATTATTGAGATCTTTGTATGTAATCGATTTGTACGGGCAATTTTCATTTAATACCCAATTGTCGGTTTTCAATTCGAACATACTACCGAAATATATCAAAAAATTACAAAAATTCTCCAAGAATTCCTTGGACAATCGACAAATTTCCCCTAATTGTTTATGATCGATTTTTTGTAACAAACACATCCAGAAATGATTGCTCAATATACTACGGTCGTTCATTTTATTTAAAATAATTTCCAATATTAAGTCGGTTAATTCATTTTTCTCATTAATTATTAGAATGTTCATCAATATCGGTAAGGAATCGTTGACTTTAAACGGTGACAATTCATTTATTATCAAATTTTTCACTCTCTCTTCACCATCATCATTAGTTTGGATTTCTTTCAACCATAAATCGATAATTAAATACAATTTTAAATTATCAAAATCGTTATTTTGAATAGCAACGAAATCTAAAATAGCATCAAATGATGCTGATTGTAAAACATATTGTTGTAAAACGTTCTGTGTCCGTTGTTTTGGAAATAATGACGTATAAATCCGAACAGCAATATCTAAATTATGTTCATTAATAAATTTACAATTCAAAAATTTCAATAATAAATAATCACAAATATTCGTATAAAATTCGTCTGTATAATTAACAATTAGATTAAAATCATTTTTCAAATATTTAGTTAATATTTCTAGGAATTTTTCTAAACAATTTTGTTGTTGTAAATGTTTTATAGTTCGTTCGATAAATAATCCCAATTTAAATGCAAATTTTATATCTTGAGTTTGGATATTTTTCAACCAACAATCGGTTTCGTATAGTTTTATAATATTGTTGAATGATGATAGGATTTGTTTTATATTTGTTGTTGCAATAGATTCGTTCATGATAAATTTCTCATTATTAATTCTAACATCTTGATTTTCCGTTCTTTGGTAGCTACTGTTAAATATCGTCGACGTTTTATCTGTTAACAAAGAAAAATACTAAATTAAAATTTTTGGAAAAACAACAACAAACAGTAGCTACCAATTGAAAATCTTGTATATAATAAGAAATACTTACACTTTGAAGGGTAATTTTGGATCTGATGTTAGAGTAATCTTGAAAGTTACTTTCGACCTACAATACGAAACATTTATTTATTAAATTGTATTTGTTTAACTTTAATGATAGAAAACATATGGTAACATAACCTAACAATTACGAAAAGTTTATTTAGAAGAAATTTATACTTACGTTGCCATTTTTTGATCGCGGAAATATTTATAATTATGAATAATTAACTTATTATTAAATTGATAATAATTAAAATACTATATAATAATAATAATTGTAGAATATTTTGTATAAAAAAAGGAATCTACATGAATCTACTTTCTGACCAATGGTTGATTGACGAATGTATGACGAATGACGAACGACGATCGTGGCTCTAGTTTGCTCGAATCGGTTTTCGAATTCGAAGGTCAAATATATTATTGAGATATGGTGGATGCGCCGGGAAATTATTTAATCGCCGATAACTAATAACCGTTTTATCAGACATATTTTTCAAAACAGCCCCAAACTTCGAAAATCATTACCACTAGACGTTTAGTCTTTTACAATACAACTCCACGGAATCGGCAAGTCAAGAAAATGTGATAAAAATCTACCCTTATCGATGAAATAGAAAAGTTGCAATAACTCTCATAAATAAAATACAAAATCAATTTGAAAAACCAAACAGAAAAGACAAAGAGAGAGTTTAGATTATATAATTTTCTCTAATTAGTTTAGTGAAGGCATATACCAGGTGACAATGAAAACATAGGCTCAAGCGCCAATTTTTTCCAACATAACTGAAAATAATTGATGCCGCATGTGCTATTAATCAGAAAAATCCAAAACCTCCATTTTGTTTTTCAAATTCTAATCGTATTTTTCTCCAAATGTTCGTAAAGTCATAAAGTACGAAAATGAACCATTGAAAGCCTAAAAATAAAATACAACAATATATAACTCTATATATGTATAAAGGGTGAGTTGTAAGTCATGGTGTAAATTAAAGTCTATATAAGGAATGAAATTCTAATTAACAGTGGATCGGGTGGAATAATGTCTTCGAATTTTCATCCACTAGATCCAGCCTTTAACTCAACACCATGACTGACAACTCAGCCTGTATGCACGTATTTATGTTATAATTTTACCTCGGTAACTGTTTCTAAACTAACAGTAAATAGTCCATGGAAAGAAATCACCATATGCCGTTGTGAACGCATCAACATAATCAGTAAATTTTTTCTAATTGATAAAGATGAATTATACCAATCGATACTATATAGATGGAATGGTGTTTTAGATAACTTGAAGCGAAAAAAGAAAATAGAAATTTGAATAAAACTATTTTATTTAATACTTCTTCTGTTAATACTGCAGCAGGCCAACAATAGCAAAATACAAGTTGTATAGAAACACCAGAAAAATACGTAATAGCTTTAATTGCAGCAATCAAGCTTTGTGCTCGTGTTATTAAATATAATTCCAAACAAGAAGTTGCAATAAATACAAGATACTGTACGAAAATGATGCCACTCAGTATGGAATTGATATTATTGAAATAACTGGAAACAAAGCTCTATTTTATACGTGAAATTATAAATTATTAATTTATTTACTCATAAATGAAATTGTGTTGTTCTATCCATTTTTTCATTTTCAATAAAACTACCTTATCACGTTCGTCATCATCATCACCGAATTCATTGATATGAAATAATGAAATTCTTTTGTTTAGAATCTTCACTTGTATCCTCAATGATAGAATTATTATGAGTGAGAAAAGATCGAATATTAAACAGATTGTAACACCAAAGATACACGTCCAAATACTAAGAATGTGGAAAATACTCATAGGCATCCAGTTAGGAATATAACAAGGGAATATGTCGTCATTACTGATAACTGGTTTGAGTAAAGTTAATATTAAGTTTGATATTAATGATGACATCCAAAAATTTCGAGTCAATTCAACAATTCGAATACTTTTATTGTATGATTCTTGAAAATCATCATCCAAATCATCAACTGTTAGAAATTTCTTTGTGCCATTTATTAATGATTGGACTTTTCGAAAATTGATCATCAACAAAGGATATTTCAGTAGAAACTGCAAATCGATGTTCAAATTATTAAGTTATTTTATATATACAGGGTGTTTTTGTTGAGGAAACTATGGACACCAAAAAGTCTACTAAAGGATCTCTTACGGACGCAATGTAACCTATTATCACATCACGCTCGATGGAAATATTTCGTTTTGTTATCAGTTTATTAGCTTAATTATCTCACCTGATTAATTATCAATATCATCTCTATACCTTCTGTTAATTTTTCGAAAGTAACTTGTTCGACAAAAAATTGACACAAGCTTAAATACCATATAATCAATATTGGTGATGAAATTATTAGAATTATTGTAAAATTCAAATTCGTATCGGGATCAATTCCAACAAGACTTAGACCTTTCGTTAAAAATCGAATTATGTCTTCTTGGCCCATATTTCTTATGATCCGATATTAGTTTTCTGTAAACAATGAAATCACCCGAAATTCACCATAAAATGGAAAAGCGAAATAACTTAATTTAAACTGCAACTCTTCTCACCTGGCGTTTAAAAAAAACAATTATCTACTGGTATAATGTTAGTATGATCGATGGCTAACATCGAATGACTGAGATAACAGAACACTATATTGCCATTTATCAAGCTATTTACATATTTAATGAGCTGAAATTTAATTAATAGCTGCACACTCTATAAGAAAATTGTAATTGATCTTTTATTCCCGTCTATCAAATAGCTCGTTATGAGGAATATGAGATATTTATTAGTTACATGGATATAAGAGAATAATATATCGTTTAAATTAAGGATAATTATACTTTAGTCTAATTTAAATTGAATTAAATTGAGATTTTGATTATTGTGTTTGATCGGTGAGATATGGTGGATGCGCCGGGGAAACAGAATTCTCAATGTATGCCATTCAATACAATTAAATAAAATATGGAAAAATATAAGACAGTATCTTCTTGTTGTTGTTGTAATTTCGTTGTATTTTCCAATATTATTTAATATTTGAATAATTCCTTCAATGTTGATTATTCGCTAATTTATCAATAAGAAGATTACAGAGTAGATTGCTTCTATTCAACATTTGCTGTGTATTCTATTTATTCAAATGTCTATAAATAATGCTATTATATGGATTTATAGTTTTAAATAAAAAAATTTGAGGTTGTTTTACGATTATTTCTTTTCGAATAAGCTTTCCGATGGTAATTCGATAAATTATTATCGATTTATTGAATACAGATATAACCTTGAATTGAGCCTAAAACTACATTTTTATTTATGATTTCTATTATGAGCATTAGGGAAATGTTATGTCCATTTAATAAAGGAGTGTAATAGAGCTCTTTAACTAGCATCGATTTCATATTCATAATGATAATAATGATATTATTAGAGGAGTTGTTTTATAACGAATGTGACTTTTTTCAAGTGTTGACGTGTCTTGATGATGGAGAGAACCTTTAAAGAATTCCAAAATAGAGTAAATAGGATTAAATTGAAATTTATTGTTTGGAAACGGAAAGTTCAAAGTAATTATAAATTGAAAATCAACATTTACTTTCTCTAATTAACCACTGATGTTTTTTTTGTAGAGAATCCTCTGGAATTGATTTTAGATTTAACTTTGAATTTAATGAATATAACAATAATTAGATGGATGTGGATTGTTTCATTTTTTTTGGGAATGACAACCATATTTCTACAAACTTATGATATTTTATCGAAATTTACAATTGAGAACTTCAAAAAATATGGCTCCACCTATTCAGCATCATTCTATGTGAGGAATGTTTTTAATTAAATTCCATCAATATTGATATTTATCAATGAATTTACAGCTTGGTACAATTACATTTACGGTATTATGGCTACGTATACCTTTGGGGAAACTTTCCGATAAACTTCCCGAACAAAAATGGTTAGATTTACGGAAATATAACAAAACTTATAAAAGAATACGTCGTGAATCAATTATTTTAACAATTATTGGGTTGTTAACGTTTCTTTTAAATATCGTAACAGGAATTTTCCATTGTCCATTA
The DNA here is from genome assembly GCA_037414775.1 of Zonitis immaculata. NCBI lineage: Eukaryota > Metazoa > Arthropoda > Insecta > Coleoptera > Meloidae > Zonitis > Zonitis immaculata. Next base: position 17,379 of record JAZBGX010000375.1, read on the forward strand.
TTTGGTTATGAACGGAAATTATATTTTGCTAGTGAATTTTTTGAAATTAATTTTCCGAATTACGCTAATTTTTTATTTTATTTATATTTACTTGTTATTCTCTTGATTACATTAATTGCTCATGGAATACCGTTGATCATTTTATATTTCCTAATGAATTTGTGTTATTCGATAAATTTGTTAAATAATAGTTTGGAAAATTTCAATCATCGTCACGGTTATGATGATGATGATTTTGAATTGATAAGAAATCGAGAATATCAGGATCTGGTGAAATTACGTTTGATTGATTGTTTTAATAAATATACTGAGATCAGAAGGTAAAGTTAAATGGAATCGATAATTATTCATGTTCTAACATATTTTATTTCAAATAGTATTCTAGATGAACTTTGTAGAATTTCTTACCAAATGGCCCCAAGCGTCGCAATTACTGGAATCTTGTTTATTTTGAGTCAAGTCTATTACATATTAGCAGTACAATTTTTTTAAATTATTTCCAATAATACAGACTGTCCACTAGACATTCTCTACAAAACAGAGCTTTAGTTACTTATAACTTATAAAATCATCTCAACAATAGTTTATCTAGTGGACATTCAATTGGCCAATGACTTAAGTAAGTTCTTACGATTTGTTTTTCCAGGCGGACATGACATTAATCGAATATCCACGAGTCATTCTATTTTCACTCATAACAATCCTCGGATATGGACTTATCTTCTATCCTGGACAACGTTTGAAGGATGAGGTCAATTTTCTACAGCTTTTTTTTTTTGCCACAATTGTAATTAATATTTTCCGTTTAATTTCAGACAACTCGAACATACCAAGTTGTCAAATTTCTACCATGGTATCATTTCAATATTGAAAATCGTCGTATTTACTTGATGTTGTTGAGCAATACGCAAAAACCAATAATTTATAATATAGCCAATATTATTATTGTTGATTTTGAATTTGCAGTTGAAGTCAGTATTGATTTGCATTTATTTAGTTCTAAAAATGATTTTGATTAACTTGTTTGTTTGTAGTTTTTGAAATTGTGCTATTCGTATATAACAGTCTTACGACAACTTTTAACACACCCTTAGAAGATATTCTCATAAAAATATAAATATTCATAAATATAGCATTTGTAGGAGAGATTCAAGTCCCAAAACTTATTTGGAGTTATTATTGTGTAACTTACCATAATTATGAATAAAATTTTATTGATATAATTAAATATTCCATTATCATTATTAGAAATAGACCAACAACATGAAAATATCGATCATAATTATTAAAGTGAAAAGAAAAAAGTGATAAGGAGGTAAATGCGTACTGTAATTAGAGCGTCAAATTTCATTCTAACGCATTCAATTTCTCCACTTCATCTTATACATATTGGCACAAATAACAAAGAAATAAACTATCTCATCGATCTAGATCAGACACTGATTGTAATGCATTTAATCCCATTTGATTCCATCTTTCCATTGGAAAATTACTTGTTATGCAGAAAAGAACAGAGAGCTTGGATGTAGTTGTATTATGCAACCAATTAAACATTATTAAATGTGTAACATTAATAGATGGCAGTATCGTCAAATCGAGTTATGTGTTGTGGTTGTCAGTATCATGGACATGGACAAAAAAATTTGTAGATTATGTTCAGGGAAATTTCCCGTTTATTTTTCTTTATTAAATTCAAATATTCCAAATATGTTGGAAGCTTTAACATCAATTAAGGTATTTATTTTCATTAAACCGTATGAAAATGTCAACTAACCAAATTCAATTTAATTGGAAACAATAGGTATCCGCAAACGATGAACTATCCACTGTTGGTTGTACGAAATGTTTATTAAATTTGAAATTAGCATTCAATATTCAACAGAATATACTAAAATCCGATGAAAAATTGCGTAATAATTGTATGAATTTTGTTGGAATTAAAGAAGAAATTTATGATGTGACTTTTAATGAGAAAATTGAACCGATTTCTGCAAAAATAACAGAAACATTGGAAATTTGTGATGGTTTATGTAGAATTTGTGGAATTTCAATTGAAGACAATATGATCAATCATCTAAAAGAACATTTCCAATCAGAACAAGTGTGCAATAATTGCCAAGAAACCTTCAAAAATATACATGAATATCGTCAACATACAACAACAAACTGTAGACAATTGAAAGTAGAATTTTACACGTGTGAATCTTGTGATAGTAAATTTCGTTACAAATCGTTCTATAATTTACATGTAAAGAATCATCGGCTCAATGATAATACTGTTGGTAATGTTGTAGATCGTGATGATGTCAATGAAGGTAATGAATCAATAGATGGGAAACATTTGAGTGGTAAATACTTTCGTATTGCAGTCGATAATAAGAAGACGTTTCGTTGTGATGTTTGTTTGAAAGTTTATAAATCACGCCGACAATTCACTGTTCATTCGCACGAACGTAAAGAATGTCCAATATGTAAAGCAAACATCACTAGAAGCAATTGGATAAAACATGTCCGTAATCACAATTCAGGACCGCAAATATGTGAATTATGTGGGGCAACATTACGAAGTTTCGAAAGCTTAAGGGCCCATATGAATTATGTACATAGTCAAGAACGTTATAAATGTGACGAATGTAATTTAGTTTTTAAATTACGTTATACTTATATGCTGCATCGTAAAACGCATAATAATGAAAAAGATCATATTTGTGATCAGTGCGGTCGCGGTTTTATAACGAAACATTATCTAAATAAACATATGCGTATTAAACATTTGAAATTACGCCCGCATATATGTGAATTTTGTAATAGAAGATTCTCAACTAGAAATGCATGGAGGACACATCAGCGACAACATACAAATGAAACACCGTATCGTTGTGAAGTGTGCGGTGAAGCTTTCCGACAAAACGTTTCATTACGTACACATCGGAAATCTAAACATAATATTATTGAACCGATAACGTGTGCATGTGATGTTTGTGGTAAAGAATTTAGCAGTCGACAAGCTGTTTTCAGTCACATGAGATTACATTGAAATTCTCATTGCTAGTTTCTAGTTTAGTTATTAAATATATAATTCCATATCGTAAAATTACAATACACTATTATATCCTGAAATTTCCGCTTATGTTTGGAATTCTAATGTCTTTAGATTAAAATCAATGTTCTATTACCGCTGCTAATCCATAAAATTACCTACACTTAAAAGAAAAATATATTTTTATTTAATAAAATAAGTAACAGTCGAAATGCTCTAAATTATTTACATAAATATAGAATTTATATAAAAATTGAGGCACAGTGGCACATTGTTGCAGATCATCGTTTGATGATTGGTAAAAAAAAAAAACACGAAAATAAATAAATCAGGAATCATATCCTCTAGGTGGTGAAGCGACAGGCGATGGCGGTGGTGGTAATGGACTGAAATATGTTGACGAACGACTACTTGGTGATGGTGGACAACTTTCACTATGACAATGAGATCGTGGTGTTGGCGGTGGTGGAAATGGTCCACCATCATAACGACAACGTGTTGGATAATTACAATCGCTTTCATCACAAACATCAGTTGAACATGGTGTTGGTGGTGGTGGTTGATTTATAGATCGATAATGACGATATGGACGATAACGTGATGATGGTGTACTGCCACGTGTTGATGCAGCTGTTGTTGCTGGACTAGGTGGTGGATTTAATGTTTCTCTTGGATAACATACTAAACTTGAACCGTTTGTACTACTGGAAGCACCAGTTATATGGCTACGATCATAACTTGATATATCACTACCATTCAACATTGACATTGTCACAACATCGGGGAAACCTTTACGGACTTTTTGTGCTTTTATTGTCGGTTTTGGATGCATCGGACTTAGCGAATCTTCAGACTGATCATTAATATCATTATTCGAACATTTTTTCAATAAACAATAAAACACAATACCGGAACCAATAAATACAACAAATACACCAAAAATAATCATCAACATCGTATTATTTGAATGTTTCAAATTATTGGCATTCAAACATAATGATGGATGTTCATCAGAACCATCAGCACAATTATCAGTTTTATCACAAACTAAATCTAATGGTAGACAAACTTGTGTATTTGGACATTGAAAACCATCTTTACAACAATTCAATTCATCCGATTTATCACTACAATGCGGTATATCATCGCATACATGTATTGAATTGATACATTGTCCATCTTGGCATTTGAATTGATCAATTTGGCAATCAGGACAATCTAATTCGTCGGAACCATTTGGACAATCGTCTTGTTTATCACAACGCCAACTTAATGGTATACAATCTTTTTCATCAGCTGGTATTAATGCACATGTAAAACGATCCGGACCACAATTCAATAAAGTTGAACATGTTTTTTTATCTTCTTTCAAAATATAACCTTTTGGACATGCACATACCGGACTTGTACCATTTAATATACATAAATGTGAACATTTCTTTTGTTGTATATGTGAACAGGAATTATTACGATCCGGTTTTGTTACTGATATTATGTCAACTATATGGGAGGCTTGTACTGATAATGGTGAACCGTATTTACCAGACAATAATTCTAAACGTTGTAGATGCGATAGTTCTCGATCGACCCAATATAACCAACCAGAATGAATTGTTAATTGAGTTATACGAGAATTGCTTTCGTTAAATAAAACATGTCTAGAAAGAAAGAAAAATTAATGTAAGTAAAATAGAATTTTTAAGAGTAATTATTACTGGTTTTCCCCATCGATATTGCTAATATAGATGCTATGCCCTTGAGTCCAGACTACTAAATCGTTTTCAGAATCGACAGCAATTGCAGAAATATCTGGAGCTTTTGTTATTACAAGTTTATGTGACCCATCTAATCTCGTTCGAATCAGTTGCGGTGTTACTCCAACATCAGTATAAAACAATAATCTAAAATATCAATAATAAAGCAAAAAGTTCAATTTAAAATATATATATATATATCCACCTTTTAGTTGGATGTAAAACAATCAATCTAGGTTTTTCTTTTTCATTTTGTATAACAACACCAAATGGCACATTATCATCTAATCTAGTCACATTTATAACATTTTGAATTGCACAAGTCCAAAATAATAATCTACCTAATGAATCAACAGCTAAATCATACGGTTGTACTTCACTATTACCATGGATAACAATTGATAATAGAGTGCCTGTAGCTTCTGCTCGTTTAATATTTTGTGTCTTACCATCAATTTGGGTTTTGCCTTCAATCTGCATACAACAATAAAAATTAAATATTTTTCCAATAAACTAAATATTTGGATTTACCCAATACAGAAAATTATTGACAGGATCAAAATCAATAGCTCTAACACCTTTTAAACCTTGTATTGGTAAAACAGCTTCTGGACATTCATTTGGATTTGGTAATAAACGTACCGTTAAATTTTTCTGACTATAAATCATGAATTGTTTTGGAGCTACAATTATTACAAAATTAAATTATTATATAGGAAATAATAAATATAATTTAAAATCAACAACTTACGTATACATTCATTATCAATTAATGTATAATGTGTTGGACAAGCACATGTATATTTTGTTGGTTCTTCTGGTACATTACCGGGTAATGCTAAACATAAATGACTACAACCACCATTACCAATTGCACATTGATTTATACCTTTCGGTTTGGCATAATAAATCATTAAATCGGTCAATGGATCTTGTAATTGTTCTAATTTTTGTCGATTTATACCATTTATTTTATCAGCTTTAAATATTTCATTTGTTTTACTATCACTCCAATATAAGAAATTATCGTAAATTGTTAGACCGATCGGTTTTTGTAAATTATCTTTTATTATAATTGTTTTATCATTTCCATTTAAATCCGATGACATTATTGTTAATGTTTCAATTTCAATCCAATATAAACGACGTCTATCGTAATCTAATGTTAGATCGGATGCATGTCCATTAGTTGAGATTAATTTTTTCGAATTTGTACCATCCATTGCAGATTTCTTAATTGCATTCGATGTGCCCCATTCAGACCAATATAAATAACTATAAATCGAGAATTAATAACAAAAATTATTGATAATACCAGATTAATAGCATACCCTGATAATGGATCTAAAGTAATACTGTGAGGGTCATAAACTTTACCAGCCCATAATAACGTCCGTCTACTTGTACCAACCAATCTAGCTACTTCAATACGATTTAGTACAGGATCTGTCCAATAAATATTCAAACCTAACCAATCGATAGCAATATTTTCAGGACATGTTAAACCTAAATCGACGACACGTTCCGGATCTGAACCGTTTATATAAGCGCGCATTATTGTCCGTAATTTTCGATCACTCCAATAAATTCGTTGCGTATTTGTATCGAAATCAATAGAACTAATTGAATAAAAAAAAACAAAAAACATATATACATTTATAAACAAAAATTGTAAATTCGATAATACCTAGCATGTTTGATTCCGGAGATGGGAATTACCATTTCATTATTTTCATTCTCTATACTCAACATTCCAAGTTTATTTTTCTTTGTGTACAATAGAAAAGCTTTCGGTTTAATACAAGTACGACGATCTTGTATTAATTCATAGCCTAATTCACATGCACAAACACGAATTTTATTATGTTTATAGAAACATAATTGTGAACAATTGCCATTATTATCATTACATGGATTCCAACCAGTTACATTACCTAAACGTATCGCTTTCAATCCCATAACATTTGCAATTTGATCAACAATAATTTCACGTTGTCCACCAGTATCTTTATGGGCACGTTCAATTGTTCTCATTTGCCAATCGGTCCAATATAAAAAATCACCCATCAAACTAAATCCGAATACATGTAAAACATTATCATTGATTAAAACCATACGTCCACTACCATCCATATTTGAATATTCGATTATATCTTTTTGTGCATCACACCAGTAAATTTTCAATTTTTGCGTATCTAATGTTATACCATTTGGCCAGCCTAGATTTTTTGTTACAATCAATTGTCGTTCGGTACCATCTAAATTTGAACGTTCAATTTTTGGATCTTTCTCATTCCAATCTGACCAAAATAACCAGCCTAATTCGGGAGCAACAGCTATAGCTCTTGGATCAACTAAATTATCACTAATTATTGTTTTACGATGTTTATTGTCTAAATGACAAACTTCAACATGATCAGTTCCAGCATCTGTCCAATAAATATTTCTTGATACCCAATCTACTGCTATACCATCAGGATGTTGAATTTCTGTTATAACAACGTCTTGTTGATCGGTACCATTCAAGCGTACTTTCTGTATTTTCTTAACTTCATCATCTGACCAATAAACATAGCCATCGATTGGATCATAATCAACGGCTATTGAATATTTTACATCATCCAATGGCAAGACTTTATGTGAATAATCTGGAGAATCTAAATGTATCAAACAGATATCGGTACGTCGGGCTAATACTAATAATTCTTGAGGACCTTCTGCACATGTCTGATTTGTTAATAATTTGATACCGATTGGACAGGCACATGAATAACCAGGTGGATTTGGTGACAATAGACATAAATGCGAACAACCACCATTATTCTTCTCACAAGGATGTGCTTGATATGGCTGTCGCTGTTTATCATATGTATGGATATCCATTGGGGAAGAATCAACATGATTTATCAATTCCTTCATATCATTATTACTACGATCATAAAAATAAATTGACCTACAATGACAATCATATTATTATTTAAAAATTCGATTGTTTCTATAAAAAAATCTACCAAGTTTTCCAATCGGTCCAATATAATTTCGATTTGAACATTGTTAAAGCAAATGGATATTCGAATTTCGAATCTAATACAACACTACGATTTTTCCCATCAAAATTCATAACTTCAATAAACTGTAATTTACCATCAGTCCAATAAATTAATTCATTTTCATAATCGATCGTTAGGCCATTTGGCCAAAATATATTGTTTGATACAATAACTTTACGTGTTATTGGATCACCATTCATTCCAGCACGTTCAATTTTCGGAATTTCACCCCAATCAGTCCAAAACATTAATCTGAAAATATTAATTGAAATATTTTATAAATAAAAATTAATTGAAATTCTATACCCTTTCATTGGTGCTAGTGAAATAGCACGTGGTTGATCGATATCCGTCCAAAAAAGTACTTTACGATATTGACCTTCCATTGTTGCAACTTCTATACGATTTGCTTCACTATCTGTCCAATATAATTTATTTGTGAACCAGTCACAGGCTAAACCAACCGGTGATAGAACTTCATTACTTATTATTTGAATCTATAAAAACAATTTATTATTCGAAAATTATTTATAAATTAAATTGTAAGTTTACAACCTCATTCTCGCCTTTATTATTATTATTATTATGGGTGATACATTGTATACTTTCCAAAATATGGTCTGCCCAGCAGACTTTCTTCTGTTCATAATTGTAATCAATAGCTGAGGCTTCTGTTAAATTCTTAACTAATATAGTTGAGGTTATTTTATGATTATTATTACGTGTTGTATTTACAATTCGGATATCTTTAGAAGTTGAATAAAGAAGTAAAGGATTATTTGTACCGTGACCTGGAAATATTTACATACATAAAATAACAAAACAATAAACAATTGAACTAAAACTAACCTGAAATTGCTTTGGTATTGTAAACAAACGAAATTAACAATCCAATCAATAGGAATATCCATTTTAAATGATTGACCATTTGGAATTTTGAAAAAAAAGCAATTCTTTCTCACATTATTTCCATTTAAAATAAAATAATTTCCATTTTGTATTTCATCTATCTATATAATAGTAGGCTATGGTTATTTTGGTGCTGTAATAATCAAGATTACTGTGATATTAGTGAATCAATTAGGGGATTACCTCGATCTTTTCTTACAATTAATAGATTATTTTCGATAATTTATGTAAAAATTATAATAATAGAGCCATAAAATAAAACAGGCATAATAAGCACAACAAGCACATTCCACAGATATAATCTACCTAGCTTGGAATTGGTCAGGATTTTGTGACGTCATAAAATGCGGTAAATTCAAATTAAAACAAAATCAAATAAAAATGTTTTTTGTTTTTTTATTGAATAAGAAAAGCGATTTCCGCATTAATAATAAATAATGCTCGAATAAATTATAATACAGTAATTTTAAAATTTGAGATAATTTTTTTTTATACTCTCACAAAATACTGACAAAATTATAATGAAACAAATTCGAATTTTAGAAATGAAAAGGCACCAATAACAGTAATAATGTCGATGATTTCCTTTTACGATATCTCCTCAGAGCTCAATAAAGGTAGTTCATCATCAGATTTGTGTATTTTTTCGTTACTACCTAAAAAGAAATAGATTTTCTAAATTAAAACAAACAAAATTTCGATCAATTTTTGGGGATTTCTTTGATATTTGGAAAGGTTTCAAAATAAGAAATCAATATTGATAGATTTTCATTTAGTTTTTATCAAATCATACAACTGTCTGGTATATCTTCTTGTTTTTATTATTATCATATTTAACAATTTGGATGTGCGTATAGTTCAGCTATACATTTAGAAATTCGGCTAATACACAATACAGTTGGACTGTTTTTTTTTTTGTTTTTTTTTGGAATTCATCCAGGACTGATACAAAACGAAAGCTATGTTTTTGGACGAATACACCCACATATCACAAAAAAAAGAGAATACATTTCTAACTAGTCTCATTCGAATAGATAACAAAATAATTAACAATATTTACATGAAATTATCCACATCCACTTGATTGTGTCATCGATTGAATACTATCAAGACAAAACAAATAGGAACAAAAGCTAAAAGAATAAATAAATCGGGCAATATAAGGCAGCACAACTCATAGTTTGCTTTTCAAGTTGTGTCGAAAGAAGAAGAAAAAAACGAGACTTTTCACATTTATCTGTCTATTGAACGTATTCTTTCCTACTTTTCTATTTGTGCTTTATTTATATTTTGTTTCTAATAATGTTTACTTTTAGAACGTGTTTTACTTTGTTTAACATTCGTACCATTCTTTTCAAGTATTACACCAAATTGCTGGCGATTTTGTTGTTGTTGTTGTTGTTGAGGTCCACCTGGATATGGTATTCGAAACAATTCAACATGTAAATAATCACAAATTTCCACACAAATTTGGAAACAATATCGTAATAGATCGATAGCCACCCATAACTAAAATATTACAATTAAGTTTCTTCTATCTAAAAAATTTTCAATCATATTCATCTTACCATACATATCCATAGGACATAATATTCATTTACAAAAGTATTAAAATATTGGTTAAAGAATAACATTGCTGGCCCTATTAGAGATAAATCCGTATAATCCATTTCACTTTTAGTCATATGAGCAACCTAAAATAATTTAATTTATTTATGATTTTTTATAAAATAAATGAATAAATACCACAAGACGATTGGTCACTTTGGCAGCAACAAATCCAAACGCTAATATATAAAGGGCAGGATGTTCTTCATAAACGTGTTGTGTTGATTTTTGGTAAATTATAAAAGCAGGCACCAATACCAATGAAAATGGTATAATTGGTGATAAGACACTTGTACCCTGTTGTAGACATACACAAAAAAAATTATTATATTAATCTTATAAAATTATTATACATAATCCCTTCAACTATAGCACAATTATAGAAGGGTTTATGTAATAATTTTGTTAGTTTGTTAGCAACTTAGGCAAGCAGACAGCATTATCAAGCACTATGTTAATTGCATGCAATATTACTTGGAAATTCAACAAAACTCGATTATTCTTTATTAAATTTTGAGTATTCCAAAAAAAAAAAACTGTATGTTTGAAATAATCGATTTTTATCAAATTATTTACTAAATAGTCATTAATACAACAGGTTGACAATGGAGCAATCTTACAGCAACTGTTGATCCATTTTTGCCCACTCCTCCCGTGAAAATTATAGAAACATTAGCTTGGGCAAGTAGTAGTGAAACAGCACACGCCACACCAATCGGAATCAACTTTGTCTCCATATCCAAACCAGGTATCTTCGATCAATTAGTTTTTTATTTAGTTAACAGTTTTCAATAAATAAATTAATAATCTAATTATGTTAATTACTAAATCAAATAATTACATAAAAAATTCAAATAAAATACATTCCCTCGCCCTACAATATAGCCATTTATCCTTGTCCAAAATTTATAGATTAATAATAATCAAAGAGTATGTCTTACAGCTATTGTTGAACCATTTTTGCCACATCCTCCATTTTTGATTTGTTCAATTAAAACGAAGAACGTTTGAAAATAACCCAAAAAGAAAATGGCACACATTATAAGGCTCCAATGGTAATTTAATCCGAAAACCTAGAAATCAAATTGCTCCAGCCAACCTGAGTTAGAAAACCTTAAAAAAGCCACCACCGATAACCCTTAATTGATTAAAAGAAAACAAAAACTATCATAAATTGTTCCAATTAAACAATCAAATTATGTTTTGTTTTTTTCCAACAACTGCTTTAACATAATTCGATGTAAATGGTACACAATAAAACAATAACTGGACCATGCAGATATCCTCCTGACCCTAGAGGTTTATGAAATTTGAAAAAGTAATAATAATTCAGTTAACTGTTTTATGATGACTGCAACACAAACACAACACAAAAGATGGATTATATGTTATTTATAAATAGATATGGTAAAATTCGGCTTGGTAGGCTTGCATCCATGCTTTCTTTGTTTTTATTCATTTATTAAGATGAACTTACAGCAACTGTTGATCCATTTTTACCAACACCACCAGTGAATATCACGATAATACTTTGGTAAAGCGACCATAGGCCGCAAAGAAATGTACTTAATGGTATTAAATACCACAATAATATTGTATCGCTAAAAAACTGTAGAGAATCGGCATACACAAATATTTATTATAAAAAAAAAAAACAATTATTAATGTGGACTTAACTATATATAACTATATAACTAATGATGATATATTGAAATATCTCACCTTTGTCGACCATATACTTGGTCCGAAAATCGTTGAAACCAATAAAATTGCCATTATCGTAAATTGTGCCTCTGTTACATCAACACGACCAAAACGTAACGTTCCAGATACATAAGTTTGCCAATGAGCACAATAAAATAACGTCATAGCACAAAAACACTATAAAAAAAAATTAGATAATTTCAATTTTATACATTTTCCAATAGAATAATATTGGATATACTTGAAAAAACATCCAACCGGGATAATGTCCTAATTGTACGGCTACACAAGCTGATAATGCAACAAATACAGTTGATATTGAATCACAACCATGATCAAATAATTCACCCAATGGATTTGCTGTACCTGTACGTCTAGCTTGTTTACCATCAATTGCATCTAAACTTTGATAAACGAATAAACCCAAACAACATAAACCACAAGCCCATCTTGGTGCATCTTGCTTAGCATCCGGCGAATACCTAAATGAATAATAATTTATATCTTATGGAATTTTTTTTTTAAATTATTTCAATAAACAAAACAGGTTTCAATCTAGCAAATTCGAGTATTTTATGGAATAATACAATTATCAATAATTGTATTAACGTGTATTATTAATAAGAATTTAGGAATATGAATAATTTATAAATTGTTCGATTATTATTTATTAACACTTATAGTGACCTTGCTTCGATTCAAGTTGTTACAATGATAAATAAATTTACTTACCATACCAATATTAATGCTGTAATAATATTAATAATTAAACCAACAATTGTAATTAAATTGGGTGCTAACCAAAGTGGTACTTTTGATGTTAACCAATTCCAATAAGGCTGCAAGAATTTATCTAATATACTAACACTTTGGCATGAATACTGATGTTCTCCTAAACGTTTCAATTGACCATCTGATAATAATCTATCTTTATACAATTTCATTTTTATGTTAACTTTGTTTAATCAACAATCGATATTTTCTAGTTTTTCTCCAATAAATTTCTATTACAATTCTCCAACAAATCTAACCTCTACAACCATAGAGTCGCCATAAAATTTCCACATATAAAAATCGAATATTAACTTAACTAGTTAGAAATATATAATTTAACTTTAATTAGAATGAAAATATGATTTAATAATAAATAAATTAATTATATTTTTTATGTTAAAGACGAAATTTTAACAACTGTTCACCATGGATGATTACAAAAAATTGAATGGAAGTGGATAATGAAACATCACGCCACTGCGTACAACACCATAATTACGCAGATAATTGAAAAAAATACTAATTATTATAGGACATAATAAACATTAATGATATAATGTTTAGTATTTGATAACGAATTATAAAAAAATAACAACAAATATTAATTTTATCGCACAAGATTTTGTACAATAAAATGAATTGTTGGTTATCTAACCACTTCCTCGAGATTGACGTTTTTTTTAATTCAACCATAACCTCAATTTTTAGGAAAAATTTTATAATAATTGAAATTAAATTATATAATTATATAATTGAAAACAATGTCGACTAGATGGTAAATATTGGATATTTTCCGGAAATATACAATTTTAAAATTCTATTTTCCAGGTATCCTTTATATCAACGTGGTGGTCCACAATTACGAGTGTTTCTACCAAATTTTTGGTTGAAATTGGTACGACCAACTAGTGAACAACCGGCAAATGTTGTACAATTCTCTTGTTCAATGCAAATGACTAAATACGATATAAGAAATTATTTAGAAAAAATCTACAATATCAAAGTTATAGATGTACGTACACGTATCGAAATGGGTAAAACATATCGACAACAAGCCAAAGGATATGTTGTTAAAGATGATGATATTAAATATGCTTATGTAATTCTAGTATGTTGATTTATTCGTTATTAGAATTATGACCGATCTTGATTGTTATTATTTTTTTATGTTATTGTAGCCGAAAGATGAGAAATTCACGTTTCCTGATCTATATCCATTAGATGAACAACAAAAGAAAGATGATGAAAGTACGTTGGATCAAGTTAGACAAGGATTTGATAAATTTTTGGAAAAAAATAAAAAACGGCCCAATATGCCGGGATGGTTCACAATTTAATAATATAAATAATAATAATAATAATTTAATAGTTCTAAATATAATTGTTAAACAGTTTTACTTTTATTTTATTGCATTCTTAACATTTATTACTGAATTATTTTTGGATGTATGGATTTTTTTTCAATTTAAAACCGAAAACAACGGAAGGAAATTCTCACATGCAGAGTTCTAAAATTAAACTATATAATAAATATTTCTTTCCATTGAAACACATCATCCAGTGAACATATTGTTTCTATTTAATAAATGTTTATAAATTATTATTTTTTTAAATTGAGCGCCCATTGTTGAACGATTCTCAATTGTTTATTGTTGTGTTATAACATAACCTTATATTTCCGTGTGTATTGTATGTGTGTCTGTTGTTTTGTTTTTTTTTCTTTCTAAATTTCTATTTAATAAAAAAAATAATTGTTTTTTATATAAAATGGCTTTGATAACTGAAACAATTTTAAAAGAAGGTTATATGGTAAAAAGATCTCAAAATAAAAAATTATATACTCTAGTAAATTATAAAAAACGGTGGTTTGTGTTAACAACAAAGTTCCTTATCTATTATGATACAGATAATGAGAGTGTATGTATTCAAATATGTTTATAATAACATCCTTATTATGTTTTCATAAAAATAGAGAAATAATCTAAATAAACCTCGTAAATCGTTTTTTTTTTTTAAATTTTTTATTTCAATTGTTCAATCAAGTCATCAATTTTGTTTTTCTATAGAGAAAGATGTTCAGATGTTTTTATTAATAAAACCATTTATGAATCAGTCGGAAATTCTTCGAATTTCATCCAAAAATTCCGATGTCCTAATAAAATGCCCGTTCGAAATTTCAAGCTTATCAAATTTAAAAACAAACTTTATCGTCAATTTGTTTGTTTATATTTTTTAATATAAAAAATATTTTAAAAGTAATTATTTTATGTAAGACACGCCCACTTTTTCCACCAATCACAATTCGGATTCTTCTGAAATTACATCTGCAGCGGTAACTTCAAATATATTTTTTTGTTTTTGTTACAATTTTATTATACAAGCTGAAATCAATCGGAAAAGTTCAAATTATATATATATATATATATATATTTTCAAATCAAATACTATAAATTATCCTCGAATCCGGTATATGGAAAAATTATAAAAGGGCAATTGTTTTATAGACTATAATCTTGAAAGGGTGCGCACGACGCAGGGTGGGACAGTAATGTCGACTTTTGGCCCTAATTGTGTGTATTGCAAATCGGAAAAATCACTCCACTAACCCAATCTATTAATTTAACTCAACCATTAAGACAAATATTAATAATTTTAAGGAAAAATTCTCAAAAGGTATGCGTATTAGAGCATGTTTTTCTAAAAAACAAAAACAAAACAAAAAACTGTATGCATGATTTATCTTATTATTTCAAGTATTAAAATTATTTTAGTAGTTTTTGTTCTATTATTATTATTATTATTATTATTATTGTTGTTATATATATGTATATGTAGAAACGTAAAGAAAAGGGACGTGTTGATTTATCAACTGTATATGCAGTAGAACCAGCATTATTAACAGCTACCCCAGAAGAAACTGGTATACAGGGTGAATTATATTCATTTCAAATCGGTTATTTAGCCGACGATGATTATATTCTATATTTGTTAGCGTTACGTGAAAATGACCGTGTCAATTGGATACTCGATTTACGTAAAGGTAAGTCAATTTTTACACCCCAAAAAAAAAACAAAACGCACTATTAACGCAATCGTTAACATAAGATTTTTAATTGAAATTTAATTCAATCAAATTGTTTTAATCAATCTATTATAAAGTGGCTTTTATAATTAATAGCAATTGTTTTTTCAATTGTTATTAATAATTAGTAAATTATTTATTTGGATGTATTTTAATTGAAAATAGTCAAGAAATAGAGCGTTAATGGTTGTTTTTCGTTTGTTTTTTATAATATATGTGGTGGAAAGAAATATGATTTTAACGGTAATTTGATTATTAAATATTAATAATAATTATTATTAACAAAAAATTAAATAAATAATATTTTTGTTGTTCCAATGAAAATTTCTAGCTTGTGTTAATAATATAACAATACGACATTATTACCATCCGGGATTTTGGAACGCCAAACGTTGGTCCTGTTGTAAAAGTTCCTATAGGAATATTGGTGGTTGTGAACCGTGTTCAATTTGGGCAATCAAAGAACAATTCAACGATAACAACGAAACGATAATAACACCAATAGACAATTGTAAGTTGAAAAAATTATATACAGGCTGTACCAAAGTAATTGGGCACTATTGCTAGATTTTTTACATTTTTGGAGCTACAAGGGTGTTCCATAAAAAAGCACATCTTAATTATTTCTCTATTTTCAAGTCCACTAGTTTAACAAAAATATAAAAAAAAAATGTTAGCAATAGTGGTGAGTTACTTTGGTACAACCTGTATATTCAAATATCAGAGTGTGATTTGAATAATACTTAAGTGCGATTTTTTTTTTCAATTTCCGGTGGAAGTCTGGATGTATAAATTGAAAAAAATAAAAATAAAATAACGGATGTTGAATTTAAATATAGAAGTCATGAACCATTTGTAGAATTAATTAAACCGATTATACCAATTATTATTATTATTATTATTACTATATAATATTATTATTAATAATAA
>JAZBGX010000376.1:0-34170 GCA_037414775.1 Zonitis immaculata
AACAGTCAATTAAACGTTGCTTGACCAAATCTTGATATTGTCGATTTCTTATCAATTCAAAATCATCGCCATCATCATAACCATGACGATGATTGAAATTATCTAAACTATCATTTAATAAATGAATTAGAAAAGACAAATTCATTAATAAATATAGACCAATTAACGGTAATCCAACCATAGCTAAACCAATAAAAACAATGCCAAATAAATATAAATTAAATAAAATATTTGCATATTTAGGAAAATTGGTTTCAAGAAATTCGCAAGCAAAATACAATTGCCGTTCATAACCGAATATTGGAAAATGGAAAATCATTGTTAAAGTAGCCAAAGAAAATGTTAATAATCCAAACATTGTTAAGATAATCGATTCACGACGTAATTTCTTATAAGTTTTATTATATCTACGTAAATCCAACCATTTTTGTTCGGGTAATTTATCTAAAATGTTCGTACCAATTTCATATAGCGACAGTTCTGCAATAGCCATTGTAGCGCCCTTATTGAAAAAAAAATATATCAATTATAATAGATTTGTAATTAATTGATTTATATAGAATTTCGTACATAGAATGATTCCAAATACATAACGCCATATTTATTGAAATTCTCAATAGTAAATATCGATAAAATATTATAAGTATGCAGAATATTCATTGTTACATTCATACAAGCTGCTAAAATCAACAACCATCTCATTATTCTCATATGTAGCAGATTTATAGTTAAAACTCTAATCAGTTCCAAAGGATTCCCTGAAATTATACCATCGATTAATTACTAGCAAAAAAATTGATGAATATTGTAATAATAACTTTGAATCTTGTCTTTCCATCCAACTAATTTCAATTTAACACAATTTATTTTGTATTTTTCCAAAAACCTCTCCATGATAATTCAACAGAAAAGACACGTCAGCACTTCATAAAAGTCGAACTGGAAATGGAACGATCATCATCATTAAAAGTGGGAAATAATGAAATAAGTTCAACTAAACTTTCTCATTCAATAAACAACTAATACCAATTTTGTGGAGAGAAGTTACTCAATATTATACGAATTAATAATTTATATCGGTAATTAAAGAAATGCGTATTGTTAATTACTGAATAATTTATTTATAAAACACCTTATACAACAATAAGTAAATAATTTACAAATTTTCTCACACGCCCCCCTTACTGTAGATTGGAATCTGACAACTATTCTATTATGTATGCCTTCTCAAACCATTGACGTCTAAATTATGAGATAATCACTGTATTTCTTGTGATCAAAGTCGAAATAGCCATTGCAGGAAGAGTGCAGCCCATTTATAATTAAATACCGAAACATTCACAAAATAAAATACAAACGACAATTATGAACTTTTCTCTTTCGATGGGAGTGAGGCGGAACTGTATATAATTGGTTTACTTGATCTTATGAGAGGCTTGATTGTTTTTCAAACAAAGGACGATCAAGTGTTTAGAATTTAGAATGTGCCTTAACTATAAACAAAATCTGTCGTTGTAAGCAGCGATGTACCTTTGACTTGAAACGGATTATAAAAAGTGTACAATGTACAATAAGTGCTAGAAATAGTTAATATTACAGAAACATCAATAAATCTATTTTATTTTTTCTTCAATCAACACATCTTCTAACCGCGTCCCAAGAGCTGTCGTAGTACTGTTAGATAAGAATAAACCAATTTCAGAAACTAAAACAGAACAAATTGACTATCCAAAATTATATTATCGCAATTATGTAATTACTATTACATACATCAAGAGCAAATTCATAATCACAAATAATAATATTCGATAAATTATAGATGATTGGTTGTTGTGTATTGTTCAATAACATTAAATAAATTCGACGATTCTCAATATTGAAATGGTACCATGGTAGGAATTTGACAATTTTGTATGTTCGAGTTGTCTGGAATTACCAAATAAAATATAAAAAAAATAGGTAATAATTGATAATAATTTTGTGATAAAATCGCTATAAAACTAACCTCATCCTTTAATCGTTGACCAGGATAAAAAATCAATACATATCCCATTATTGTTGCCAGTAAAAGTAGAATTACACGCGGATATTCCACTAAAGTCATATCCGTCTAGAAAATATAAATTTTTTGAAAAAAAAAAACGAAGAAGATTTGATAGATCGAAATAGTGGAGGTCCACTGAATGAACCGCAGCTAAAATCACTCATTACACTCAAATTTGTTCCATTCTAAGAGTCTAAGAGTAAACTTGAACTGCGTTCATTCACAATACGTTTATGATTGGATTATTAGCCACTGGACATACACAACGTACTTTTACGCACGTACTTGATCCGTTGTCTCTCTTTATATAAGTACGGTTAAAATAGAGATATTTGTGATCTTGTTGACACTTTTACAAAGCCAGACAACGGACCCAGTATGTGCGTAAAAGTACGTTGTGTCTGTGTCTCCTGTGACTTAGTAAACTCTCTACAGAGCTACAGCAACCAACGCCGCAGAAACAATTTGTACTGTCGTGCGAGGCTCATGGATAGGGCAATCGTCGCCGACAGCGAGACTAGTGTTGTTAGAGAATAGAGTCCACGGTCTTATAAACAGGTCTTGACACTGCTATCTTACTATCATTGGTAGAGGTAAACTCTTATGTTGTAAGAATTTAGTTACTAAAATTGCCATAAGGAGCGTCATAGTCGAGGAGTACAGTTGTGCGAGAGAGATATAGAATGTACGAAAAAAGAGACAACAACAACGACTTGTTGTTGTTGTCTCTTTACCGCATAGTTGGCCTCCTCAACTATGACGCTCTTCGTCGCAGTTTTAGTAACTAAACTCTAACTTACCTCTACCAATGATAGTAAGATAGCAGTGTCAAGACCTGTCTATGAGACCGTGGTCTATGTTCATTGTTTGTGTTAACTACCTATTTATAGCAGAGTTGCCAGCTGTGATTTTAGTTGTCGCGCTATCTAACAGGAGTCGCCGTAGTCAATTCTTATAGCGCAAAGATGGAGTTACTATAGCATTAAAAACTATTGGGGAAAACTTCTCAGCTCAAGAGAAATATGGTTCATTATTTTTCCATTCAACCAATATTATAAATATGTAGGTTTTTTTTTTTTTAATTTTGTTTCTTCAATATGTTACATTTAGTGGACATCCTGTATTTGATAATAGTTTGAATTGTTTTGTTGTACTTACTGCCAATATGTAGTAGAATTGACTCAATATGAATATAATGCCAGTAATTGCAACAAATGGTGTTAATCGGTAAGAGAATTCACAAACTTCATCCAAAATACTATTAGAGAATTGAAATAAATTAGAGAATGATCGTTGATTTAAAACAAAATTTCACCTTTTAATTTCTGTATATTTGATAAAACAGTCGATTAAACGTTGCTTGACCAAATCTTGATATTGTCGATTTCTTATCAACTCAAAATCATCATCATCATAACCATGATGATGATTGAAATTGTCTAAACTATCATTCAATGAATAAATTGAAAAGCACAAATTCATCAATAAATATAGAGCAATCAATGGTAGTCCGATTAAAAGTAGAGCAACAAATAAAATACCGAGTAAATAAAATTTGAATAAAGATTCGGAGAAATCGGGAAAATTCGTTTCGAAAAATTCCAAAGCAAAATATAATTTCCGTTCATAACCGAATATAGGCAAGAAGAAAATTCCGGCAATTATTGCTAATAGAAATGCTAAAACTCCAATGAATGTTATTTTAATAGATTCTCGACGTAATTGCCGGTAAGTTTTATTATATTTCCGTAAATCTAACCATTGTTGTTTGGGGACTTTTTCGAATGTTCCCGCCAAATCTGTACGTAACCATAATGCAGTAAAGCCCATTGTAATAGCCTTCAAATAATTCGATAGACAATATCAATTATAATAGTAGGTACAGTTTCATAAAAAGAAATTGTTATTTTCGATACATGTGTACAAAGTTATGGATTCTGGGAGGCTTGAAGTCATTATAGTCATAACCATAATCATCGGCTGAACATGGGTCATCCGGGCTTTGTATGGGACCGCAACAGCCCCAAAATATATTTGTTGATGTAACTCAAACGGAGCTCCCAAACTTTTTTTGTTGTTGAAACGACCCGTTCTGAGTCCATATTTAGAAAAATTGTCCTGTGAAATGTATTCTTTCGACCCAGAAAAAATAGACATACTCAACTAGACTAGATAGGCATTCAAGTCTGCTCAGAGTTCCCACTTTCACATACACATATCGAATAATATTTTTTTGCAATACCAACGTCGGAATATTTGGATATTGAGAATCACATAATTCCGATTGGTATTGCAAAATAAGAGAAAATTCCACTCACATAGAACGTTGCTAGATATACGACTGCGTATTTATGAAAATTTTCAATTGTGAATTTAGATAAAATATCGTAAGTCTGTAAAATTATTAGCAGAACTCCCATACAAAATAATATATTTAGCAACCATCTGAGAATTGTGATGTTGACAAAGCTCCAAGACAGATCTTTGATCAATTCCAAAGGATTTCCTAAAAACAAAAATCATCAATAATCAATGAAATGCATTTTATCGGCAAATAAAATTGAAATTACTTTGAATTTTCCTTTTCCAATTCAACAATTTCAATTTTATTCGACTTATTTGGATTTTCTCCACAAGTCGCTCCATGACAATGAGTAGAAGAGACACGTCAACACTAGAGAGTAAGCCTACTGTAAATGAGGCAAACAATCATAAAAATCATCGTTAAAATAATATAAGTCGTTAATATGGAACTATAATGATATAAGTTTGATTCAAGTTTTATTACTATTTACTAAACGTTCAAGGTAATTCGAACTCGCCTTATATGTTAGATCAATGCTTCTCGAATTAATATTAATCATTTCAATTTGGATAAATGCGCCTATTCCATAAACAGTTCATCGTTGTACTTCATATTTTTTTTTGTCCATCATGCCCGCAGATCAATTTACCCAATATCTTCATTTGGTCGTTTTTCCCGCAAGGACTTATAATATTGGTTTGAGTATTCCGTATTTGGTCCAGGCTTGCGACAATGCAAGTACAACAGATCAAGAATAGAGAAGAAGAATCACCGTACCCCTTAAATACTGCCTTTCGCAATCTTTGATAGAATTTATCATTGGGAAGTTGTAAGTGGATTCATAGAATATTTCGTTATATTTCAACTTTCTATTATTCTAATTGGAAGTGGTTCACGACCCATAAAAGACTGGAATACTTGCGTTAGAAAAGTCAAAAATTCGCAAGTTGGTGAGCGCAGTGGTCATACGCAGTCGAGTTAGAAGTGGAACGGGAAGTGTGAATTTCAGAGCTCGTGGAAGCGCCAGCTAGGCATGCGCACTAGTTTTTAGAATTGTGTGTGGACAGTTTTTAGATTCTCCAGTATTTTCTGTGTAAATAACATACTTTCTCTTTATAACTGACTTTCAATATACGTTACAATCAAAATAATTGTGCATCTTTACGTTCAACTTGAAATATCTCTAAAAATATTGACATTACGTTACAAAAGAAAAGTATGTTATTCATAATGAGTTGTTTGACAGATTTAATGCGTTAGATTGATAATTTCTCATATGAGTCTATGAAAGAAAAAAAAAAAAGTTGAAAATTACTTTGGAAAATGTGGCTTAAGTCAATTTTTTCAAATGGAACGATCCCATGCTGCCGTACTGGATCGACGTCATTCCCAATGGAACTTCCTGTATAGCCTTGAATTGATAGCAAAACTACAAATGTATTTATGTAATAATGACTTTTAACATTAATATTAACATAAGGAAACTAACCGATGTTTTGTCAATGCTTTAATATCGTTTCCAATAGATTTGTCATTATTTCTCTAATGAGAATCGATCGTATAGCGATACTAATGATGATATTATATGATGATTTGTTTCAATTTCGAACGTGAATTCATCAAGTGTTGATGTGTCTTTGTTGTGATTGATGGAGAGGTTTCGTTTGACAATTAAAAGAAATAGAGTTGTAGTGGAAGTAATTCGATGGAAACAGAAAATTCAGAGTACCCAATTTCAAATTCGAATATTCAACATTTATTATTTTAAATTAATTATAAATGATATTCTTCTAGGGAATCCTTTGGAATTGATCGATGATTTGAGTCTAAATTTGATAAACAATACAATAATCAAATGGATGTTATTTTATTCACTTTGTCAAGGCATTGTAATAACAATTCTGCATACTTATAATTTTATATCAATATTTACAATTGAAAATTTCAACAAACATGGCGTAGTATATTTAGAATCAATATTTGTAAGATAATTGATATTTTTCAATCTAAATTCCATTATCAATTCAATTCTAATGAAATTTTAAGGGTCATACAGTTGCATTTACACTCTTATGGTTACGCAAGCCTTTAACAAATCTTTTCGGCAAACTACCCAATCAATGTTGGTTAGATTTACGAAAATTTAATAAAACTTACCGGCAATTACGTCGCGAATCAATTATTTTAACATATATGGGATTAATCGCATTTTTTATAGCTATGATAGCTGGTTTTTTACATTTTCCAATATTCGGTTATGAATGGCAATTATATTTCGCTTTCGAATTTTTGGAAAACAATTTTCAGAATTTTGCTAATTTATTAATAAGTTCATATTTATTTGGTGTTGTCTGTTATGCTTTAGTGATAGTAGCATTTCCTTTAATTATTTTATACTTATTGACGAATCTGTCTTGTTTTATACATTTCTTGAATGATAGCTTAGAGAATTTTAATCGTCGTCATGGTTATGATGATGATGATTACGAATTGATAAGAAATCGACAATATCAAGATTTGGTGGAGCAACGTTTGATTGACACTTTTATTAAATATACAGCAACTAAAAGGTGAAATTCCATTAAAGTTATACACCAATTTCATGATACCTAATAATTTTTATAGTATTATGGATCAATTTTGTGATATCACTTATAAATTCATGCCAGTCATTGCAATTTCTGGATTAATATTTATCCTGAGTCAATTCTACTACATATTAGCAGTACAACAAAATTTTGAATCACTCTCAAATACAGGATGTCTACTATCAATAAATATTACAAAAAAAAAACAAAACAATTTTAATGAAAAATACTTCTTGAAACTGTTCATTTAGTGGACATCCTATATTTTAGAGCCTCCAAAAACTTTCTGTGATTTTTTTCATAGACAGACATGAGCTTGTTCGAATATCCACGTGTAATTTCACTTCTACTTGTAACAGCAATCGGATATGTTATCATCTTCTATCCTGGCCAACGTTTAAAGGATGAAGTCAGTATTTCAAAAATTTCATTCCAACTACTGTAATCGATAATTTCCATTTATTAATTTCAGACAACTCGAACATATCGAGTCGTCAAATTTCTACCATGGTATCATTTCAATATAGAAAATCGTCGTATATACATGATGTTATTAATAAATACCCAACAACCAATCATCTATAATTTATCGAATATTATTATTTGCGACTATGAATTTGCACTTGATGTACGAAGTTGCAGATCTATTGACGGCAAAAAGGAAACTTTATTTTTAACATTTGTTTGTTGTTGTAGTTCTTGAAGTTGTGTTATTCTTATACCACAGTATTACGACAACTTTTGGTTCACCAGTAGAATATTCTCATTTCTCCTTATACCAACTGCTGGCATCAATTACCTTTCATCATTGCTAGGGCACAGCACAAATACGGAGAATTGTTTTTGTCATTTTAGGTACCGTGAAATATTGTACAAAAAAGACATTGAATATCAGTGTTGGAGTCATTGTTGTGGTTGGAATAGTTAACAACGGATATTTTAGGCGCCACTCGTCTCAATCGACGATAATTAAACAAAAAAGCTCTATACGGGGTTCATCAACAAAATGAATGATTCTAAAGTTAATAATTCTATACTATACAATGTTAAATAAACGGAATAAAAACGGGATTCGGTACGTTCCTCGTCCCTAAACGCCACCACAAGAATGGGATATAACTAATATAAATAATAACAGGTAACGGGGTAGATCAATTGATCGTCGATAAGCCACTGCAGCTCGATTAAATCAATTGCAAGCACCTGGTCGCAGGAACCAAGAGAAAGCAAATACAATGTAATACTATCCAGCAAATGAGACTTCTATCTTGTAAAATTGTAAAGTATTTGTGGGGATTAATAGAATGTTCTGATAAGATAATAAAATTACTAGTTTTTGGGATCTTTCGATTCATTCAACAGCTTTTAACTACGGAATTAACACCATCGAACGCAAAATAGAAATTTTATGAATATTACATGGTTTACAATGGTGGATGCACCGGGTATGTGGAACTACACAACAAGGGTACTTACTCAAAAAAAATATATATATTTTTTCAAGCAATGGTTTATTCTAATAAATATCATGATATCAATAATTTAGTACATCGAAAAATATAAAAAAATCAAAGAAATGGGTATTTGATTTTATTAAAAACGGATATAACCCTCGATTGATTTCGAAACGATAATTGATAATATTACGAGATAAGACGGCGAAACATTTTAACGAACCATGAGACAATAGCAAAAGATTCATTGGTACGTAGTGAATGGTTCAATATCGGAACGATGAAGCGTCTATGGGACTCGATCTAATCACTCAATAAAATACAACGCATATGTCTGTCTATAAATTGAACATGGTCGACTGTTCCGGTACTTAGGTGTAAGTTTATTTCACTGTACCAATAGAAGAACAATAGTTAAAATTCGTTAATCGTGTCTTTGAGTTTTTTTTTGAATTCTAAGTACTCCAATTCATTTTGTGCAATATAGCGACATGTTTCAGAACATTGAGTGAATTTCTTAGCGTAACCATCAAGCGCTCTGGATAAATCATGGATCTGAGTGAGACTAATGCTACAAATTTCATTTTATTTTCCATATATATTTCAAATAATTCTCAGAATCTGACCAATATTCTATTTTATAAATAAAAGATTGAAGAACTCCATCATGTACGATATTGAATATAATATTAGATCTCGTTCCAATATTGGTACCTTATAGTTTTATTTTAAATATTATCGACCCTTACATGAGACGGTCTAATGAATAATCAATACTTTCCGAATTGTTATTGCACAACAACACAGATGATTAAAAAAAAACACTATAATCGATGATATCATCATCAAAGCTTTGATTGGTAATAATCGGTGGATTGGAGTCGTGGAAGTACAGAAATTTGCGATAAATTATATCTCGAGTTTTGTTAATTATTGAAAAATTTATTTAAACATTTTATACAACAATTATTGAATATTTTACAACATCAATACATCATGCATTATTTGAACTGATATATTAGAAAACGACTTCCTACCATTGGTGTTAAGAAGTCTTTGATGAAATCTCTCAATGGCGTGCCAGAAGTTGTCGTAAAACTGTTATATAAGAATAACACAATTTTAGAAACTAAAAAATTAAGAAATTAAGAATGTTTGTTATAATTTGAAATATAATTCCATACATCAACGGCAAATTCATAATCGCACCGTATAATATTTGCGATATTATAAGTTATCGGTTGTTTTGTATTTATCAATAACATCATATAAATACGACGGTTATCGAGATTGAAATGGTACCATGGTAGTGATTTGATCATTTGGTATGTACAAGTTGTCTGAAATAATAATTGATTGTAATTATTGGATAGAACGGATTATTGAACTTACTACATCGTTTAAACGTTGGCCAGGATAAAATATGAAAATATATCCGATTATAGTTTCGAGTAGAAGTAGAATGACACGTGGATATTCGACCAATTGCATCTCTCGCTTAAAAAAAAAAATATATATATAACAAATTAATTGGAATATTGGATGTGTCCACTAAATAAATCGTTTCTATTGAAAATAAATGGAATTTTGTTAATTTTATTTAGCGGACAGAGCCTGTATGGAAAATTGCTATGTCATACTGCCAATATATAGTAGAATTGACTCAAAATAAATACCAATCCGGAGATTGTAATTAATGGCATGAAATTATAAGAGATCCCACAGAGTTCGTCTAGAAGGCTAATAATAGAATTGAATTAGTTTGAAGAGTATTGGTAGATGTTGATGGAAATCTACCTTTTAATTTCCGTATATTTATTGAAACAGTTAATTAAACGTGACCTGACCAAATTTTGGTATTCCCGATTGTTCATCAATCCAAAATCATCGACACTATAACCATGACGATGATTGAAATTCTCCAAACTATCATTCAATAAATGGATCGGATAACACAAATTGATTATAAAATACAGTATAACCAACGGTAATCCGACCATAACCATTGCAATGAAAAAAAAACCGAATAAATGGAGATTAATTAGAATATTAGCGTAATTTGGTAAATTTGTTCGGAAAAATTCACAAGCAAAATATAATTGCCGTTCATAACCGAATATTGGCCAATGGAAAATTGCTGATATCAGTGATAAAAGGAATGCAAACAGTCCGATTATTGTTAATAGAATTGATTCGCGACGTAATCGCCGATAAGTTTTATTGTATTTACGTGAATCTAACCATTGTTGTTCGGGAAATTTCTCAATTAATTCTATAAAAGGTTTACGTAACCATATCACTGAAATTGAAGCTGTAATACCCTTGAAATTTGTTTATAAAAATATGATTATTGCAAAATTGTAATAGAAATATAATTTTTCGTACATAGAATGATCCTAGATACATAACACCATATCTATTGAAATTCTCAATAGTAAATTTCGATAAAATATCGTAAGTATGTAGAATTGTTATTGTAACGCCCATACAAACTGATAAAATCAACAACCATCTAAGCACTGTAATATTTAGCATTTCTAGAGTTATATCTCTGAGTAATTCAAATGGATTTCCTAAAAGAATTAAATCACTCGTTATCAATTATAAGAGAATAACGAAAACTATACAATCACTTTGAATTCTTTGTTTCCAATTAATTAATACCAATATGCATTTGGTTCTTTTGATTTTCCTCAAAATGCTCTCCATAATAAATCAAAGACACGTCAACACTTGAGAATATTAACGATGGACGACCTATCCTCAAATAATGTCATTACCGTTATCATTAAGAAAATCGATTGTTATATTTCGACGAATAATAATGTAATTTCTATAACAAATGACAATTAGATTTTCCTAATATTCATTCGTCATATAAGAAATCATTTATTCATAAATAGATTTGTCGTTCGGAAATCCATCCAAGGCTATATCGGTTTCTAATAAATTCAATATTCATATCTATAACCATAAAAAAGTACAGGCTGTTGCTTAAAAAAAAAAAAAATGGTCTCATTGAACATCATAGCCTGTATACGGTAGTTAGAAATTGTCAATAATTGTAGATTTAGTGGCATGTTGGAAATAATGCGAATAGATCTAATTTCAAGTCAATATCTTGTATAGTAATAAAGCTATGAAGGTTTCCCCGATAACTGGGACAGTCTGTATATATTTATACCGAATGGTTCAACAGTGGCTATTCAGGACATGAATTTGCAGCTTATTTAGAAATATCGGTTTGAGTCTTCCTCAGGATTTGAATTGAATACAGTTTGATTAATAATAATTATAGTAATTATAATAATTAACAAGGAAATTATTGAATAATTCCAAAAATTAAAGTTAATATACAGTGTGTCTCATCTATAGTTGTAACAAGACTTGTAAAATTATTGTTACTGAATTGACTTTGCAATTCCGATATAATTTGAATTATTAATAATTAAGTGAGTATCATCTTAAAAAATTATATAAATACTTATATTATTGTTAATACTACAATAGGAAATATTTTTGATGTTTTACAAATTGCTGTTTATATCGCAACGTTGTACTTTTGTCGGGAACGATGTATAATTCATATTTACATCAAAATTGTTATTGAATCAATAAAAATTGTTGTACAATGAATCATTCGATGGAAATATTGACATTAAAAATAATAATAATAATAATTTATTTCATTTATCTGCTTCAATACAGTTATATTAACTTCAATGGAAAATTGGTGGAGGCGCCGGGATACCATCAACCTACTATTTATCTGTCACACAATTCAATCTAATTATTAATTGTGAATGATCTAGTTAAATAAATTCGTGTTGGAACAGAAGAATAAAACAAAGTTCGCTCTTAAAAATTTTAGATATTTTAAATAATAAATTAGCGAGATTGTGGAATTGATTGATTGTGATAATTGATTCATGTCGTAATTTCCGGTAAGTTTTAATAAATTTTCAACGATTCTCAATGTTACATCGATCAAATCCAAATTATTAATTCAAAACCAAATAAAAATACCACAAATAAATGCGTATTTGGAAAAAAATCCAAGTTTAGATCCGTATTTAATTAAGTATTAATGATTTCCAACTTACTTATTCGACATAATATTGACTCCATCAATCCAATTCAAGATTAAATTCAGGTGTACATTTCAATTTTAGAATGTACTGGAAAGCATCTAAATGCATCTATCTATGTCGTTAAATTGTATTTAGTACACGAACACAATAACCAGTGTTGCAAAGAAATTAAGAATCAAATTAATTTTTTCACTGAAAAAGATGGGGCAATAATATATTTATAAGCATTAATATGAAGCTACATTAGTTCCAATGATAATCATTAGAGAAATAATAAATAAATGTCAAGTTTCCTAATGCTAGAAATATTAGGAAACTATTGATCCAGAAATAAATGTATAGTTGTTGGAATCAATTCAAGGTGATATCTACTATCAATAAATGGAATATGATGTACTAAATGTCAAAGTATTGTTAACCATTTATATGAAATTAAAGCGACGATCCGTTCAACTAAGAATTTATCACTTAATTTCGCTAGTGTAGATTTCTGGGTGACTTGTAGATGCAGATGAAGCTAGCGCTTTATGGAGTTTGTTAACAAAGTGAAGTTAGCACTAGATCTGATAAATTGTTTATATTTAATTTTTTTATCAATATTTCATGTATTTCTGTATTTTTTTTTTGTCTAATTTATTCTCCGAACATGGTAAAAACTTGTGTTGTAAGAATTTTCCCAATTTTGTCCATTTTTTATTCCAATATTTTCATTATATTCACCTTAGTAGGCGAATCTCAATTTTTTTTTGTTTATCTCTGTCTCATTCTAATGACGGTTATCGCTTTCTTTCAAACTCTGCCAGAAATCTATTGTGGCGCCCTCTAAACACCCCATTCTGGGTCAAACGTTTCAACATAGAAAAGTTCCTCCTTCCCTCTACACTCCATATCTAAATATAACATCGAAGCAACTAAATCCAGTAAAAAAAAACTAATTTATATAATTTCGGGTAAATGGAAAAATAATGAAACTTAATTTATTTGAACTGAGAAATTATTAAATTATTGATAAATTCCAGAGGTTCTCTTAGGAAAAAGGGCATGAAAAATTAGTAAAAATATTTATTAATTCATTTAGATTTATTCTTTACAAGAAAAACCTATTTTACAATATAAAAAAAATTCTACATAATTAGTAATTAATAATTCTAAATAGCGAAACTTACAAACTTTATGAGTATCACAAAACCGTTACATCATAGTTAATATTTACTAAATATTATCGTAGTTCCTGCTTTGATAGACGGTAGGAGAAAACTTGATTTTTGAAGGAATGAAGGCTACCGGAAAATTGCAGATAATGAAATGCGTTCGCTGTACTCATCATTCTATACATCGGACTGTTTTTGATATAATTAGTTATTGAGTGTTGAAATAACTTTACAGAGCTAGTAGAGGACTGAGGAACATTGAAGGTAAATATTGAAGTTATATAGTGAAAGTCAATCATATTGTTTAATAACTTATCTAGAAAAGTCAGATCAACGTATATTCTCCGGTTTCCGAGGGTTATTATTGAATATTTTTATGATTATCATCAAAATATTTCAAGGGTACATACGAATTACAAAAATTGTACTCCGTGTAGTGTTTGTGGTGCCCCAGCAATAACAAAATGTGGTTGGTGCAAACATTATCTCTGTTTCAAGCATCTTTTTTGTATTCTTATTGTATTCTTATCGTATTATAAGTTGATAATTGAATTTCATCGCAATATCTTATATCGAACCTAAATAATACAAATTCATATTCCTGTATTTTAACGATATAATAATGTCTTGCATTATTCCAATTGGTATATCAAAAAATGAATATATTTTACTGGTAATGGAATGTCCATTGAAAAATGTCTTCAATGGTGAACCAAAAGCTGTCGTAATACTGTGATATAAGAATAACACAATTTCAAGAACTACAAACAAAAACAAAACAATTATTTAGGGTAAAATCATATATGCAATCTCATACATCAAGTGCAAATTCATAATCACAAATAATAATATTTGATAAATTATAAATCATTGGTTGTTGTGTATTTATTAATAACATCATGTATATACGACGATTTTCTATATTGAAATGATACCATGGTAGGAATTTGACGACTCGATATGTTCGAGTTGTCTGAAATCAATAAATGTATGTATAGTGGTTGAAATAAAATCTGTGAAATACTGACTTCATCTTTTAAACGTTGGCCAGGATAGAAAATGAGAACATATCCTAATGTTGTTACCAGTAAAAGTGAAATTACACGTGGATATTCGAATAAAGTCATGTCAGTCTATTGGGAAAAAATTGGAGAAAATTAATTGAATCATTCAAATACAAGTTGTCCACTGAATGAACCATTTCTGATACTATTCTATTTTGTAGTGGTTCTTGATAGTGGACATTCTGTATTTGAGAATAATTTGAAATGATTTTCTACCGCCAATATGTAGTAGAATTGACTCAGAATAAACATTATTCCAGAAATTGCAATAAATGGCATGGAATGATATGAGATTTCACAAAATTCATTCACAATACTATAAAAATTAAAAACAAACATTACTTGATAGAGCATCATTAGAATAATGAAACATTACCTTCTGATTTCTGTATATTTCATAAAACAATCAATTAAACGTTGCTTCACCAAGTCCTGATATTGTCGATTTCTTATCAATTCGAAATCATCATCATTATAACCGTGACGATGATTGAAATTTTCTAAACTATTATTTAATAAATGAACAGAATAACACAAATTCATTAAAAAATATAGAGAAATTAATGATAATGCAGCCGTAACAAAAGCGTAAAAGACAACCCCCAAAAAATATAAACAAATCAATAATTTATAAAAATTTGGAAAATGATTTTCAAAAAATTCAAAAGCAAAATATAATTGCCATTCATAACCAAATATTGGCAAATGGAAAATACCAGCTAACATAGCTATGAAATATGTAAATAATCCCATTATAGTTAGTAAAATTGATTCGCGACGTAATTTCCGATAGGTTTTACTATATTTCCGTAAATCCAACCATTTTTGTTCGGGAAGTTTTCCATAAATTCTCGTTAAAGGTGTACGTAACCATAATGCTGTAGTTGAAGTTGCATGTCCCTTAAAATTTAAATAATAATAGAATTTAAGTTAATAAAGATTTAAAATTGTCACACATAAAATGATTCCAAATATACGGAGCCATATTTCTTGAAATTCTCAATTGTAAATTTTGATAAAATATCATAAGTATGTAATATTGTTACTACAATGCCCAAACAAAGTGCAACACTCAACGCCCATCTTACTATTGCGAAGTTTATTAAATTTAATGTTAAATGTCTTATTAACTCCAATGGATTCCCTTAAAGAAAATCGTTAATTATCAACTTAAAAAAAATCAATATATATTTTATATTAAAAAAACAAATTACTTTGAATTTTCCTCTTCCATCGGACCAATTCAAATTTAATTCCATTTCTCCTGATTTTTCCCAAAAGATTTTCCATTCTAATGGAGACACGTGAACACTTGAAATCGTTGGCACTAGAAATGGAATAAATCGTCAAAAATTATCAGTATCATCATTAAAACACCATTAATCGCATTGGAAAAAATAATAAGTTTCGATTGAACTTTTCTATTTACTTAACCATCAAGGTTAGTCGAGGATATTATCAATGTTATATCGATAAAATTGAAATTGTTGATTCATATCCAAATTTGAGTACAACAAATAAATGCTTATTTTGAAAAAAATCCAAGGTTATATCCGTAATTAATTAAGCATTAATGACTTGTGGAATGCTCATTTAACATTACAAAAAGACAAATGAACAATTCACTTCATCTATACAGTTCAAGATTGAATCTTAGTATGAACGAATATGAATTTCAGCATTTGAATTCACAATCTGAATGCAGAGGCACATAAGCGCATGTACTTAAGGGTAGAAAAAAGTTCAAAACCCAACTTACTCTCTGGTTGGTTCTTTTATTTATTTTGGTACTCTCCTTCACTTACTCTTGATGTCCTCATCTCCTTCTCTCTCATTCGTCGCTATCTAACTCTCTATCACTAATTTTAGCAAATCCCGCTCTCTATCTTTCTCTATTAATATTTTTCCCTTCATAACTTCCTCTTCATGTTCCTTTCTTACCACACTCTATCACTCCCCAACCAACAATCCCCCTGTCTCTCCCTATCTACCACTCTATTTCTCATTGTCTCTCTCTCTTAGTGTCTGTGGCAAGTGTCTAACTTGAGCCCAATACTGACCAGTAAAATTATTTCAATGTAACGCCTCTTACAAATGGCACTGACGTCATCACCTCGTATTCTCAAACAAGCGAGAGCCACAATCCAGTTTTGGGGAAATCCTACAGTTTAGTAATAATATTAGTAGTTCCTTATTGAGACCAAAGACAGTTACAGCCAATAATTCAGCACTATAACTCAAATTTTTCTTCAAATGAATATACCATGTTAGAATCCTCGAAACATGGACCAAGTTGAGGAGGAAATCGAAAATTTCCTATTCATTTGTCAGATACTCGGTATTCTAAGTCCGTTCTGTAGTAACAACTCAAACTTATTGTCAGTTGCCTCATGAGAACGTGAGCTGGGAGTGTAAGAATAAGAGCGCCTGTCTCAATCTAATTAGATTTTGAAGAATTGGTCAGGCGAGGTGAAACGGCCAGGACAGTGACTTTTTGAAGAACGGATATAAATGCGAGCCTTAGAATACCACGCATCTGAAGAAACGCCTATTACGATCGTAGGCGCACCTTAGAATGTCGCGCGTCGAACGGGACGTTAGTCACTGGCGTCGTGGATTTTTACTTTTCTAATATTGTATATATTTTTTTTCTTAGGTACGGCCACAAGGAAAAAATCTAGAGCAGTTAAGTCGCACTATCTAGAGGAGCCACTCCATTCTTGTATTTTTTTTGGGGAAAATTTCGATTTTTTCTATTTTTAGCAGTCTCTTTTTGTAAATTTTTTTATACATCATTGCATGTACTAAAGTGTCATCAGTATCATCGATTTAATAAGTGAGTTGTTGAAGGAAAATGGATTGTACTTCATAAATAATTTTAGAAACGTCAAACAAAGACAGAAGAGACAAAGGGAAGGCACAGTCTTGCTTTGACTACCAATTAGAACTAATGTAGGAGGGAACTGATAGGCGAATAGAAATGTTGCGAAACATTCAATAAATTCTATTCTTATCGTATTATAATTAACAATTAAAGCTTATCGGGATATCTTATACGAATAATTGATAATACAAATTTCATATAACTAGTAAGAGAATCTAATAAATGCTAAATAGTACATTAAAAAACAAGTTTCAAAAAATGACAATTGCTGCAGGAGACTAAGTTTGAAAAACGAACGCGTAGCGCTAATTTGAACCCTTGTAATTTGGGGAATTTTGCAGACTGTTGGTAGTAACTATATCGTCAACGCTGTTGAATATAATCGATGCATGCGCATGCGTCGTAGGCTGCCAACCTTATTTCACTAAGTATTAAAGTACCTAAAAAGGTGTGCTTTAATATCTATTATAGCACTCCTTTTGTTACTTTAACAATACTATTATAGATGGAAAATATTATTCGATGTATTATTTCAATCGGTATATTGAAATGTAGATATTTTCTACTATTGATCGGATTTCCATTGAAAAGTCCTTCAGTGTTGAGCCAAAAGTTGTCTTAATACTGTTATATAGGAGTAGCATAATTTCAAGAACTACAACATAAAACAAATGCTAATAATAAGGCTTGTTTTTGTTTTTAAATAGTAAAGGCATTTATACATTCAGAGCAAATTCATAATCACTAATAAGAATATTAGCGACATTATAGATTATCGGTTGTTGTGTATTGATCAATAACATGAGATAAATTCGACGATTCTCGATATTGAAATGGTACCATGGTAGAAATTTGACGACTTGGTATGTTCGAGTTGTCTGAAATTAATAAAAGGAAATTATCAATTATAGTTGTTGAAAAAAAATTGTGAAATACTGACTTCATCTTTCAAACGTTGTCCAGGATAAAATAAAGATACATATCCTAATACTGTTACCAATAGAAGTGAGATTACAAGTGGATATTCGACTAAAGTCATGTCTGTCTATAAAAAAAATTTGAGACAATTATTTGAATCATTGAAATATTGGATGTCCACTTATTGAACAACTCATAGAATTTGTCTATGTTATCGATCGACTTTGTTCAAAAGTAGCCATCCTGTATTTGAAAATAATTTTTTGAAACAATTATGTACTGCCAATATGTGATAGAATTGACTTAGAATAAATATTATTCCGGAAATTGCGATGAACGGCATAAATTGATAAGAGATTGCACAGAATTCATCCAAAATACTATAAAAAAAAAAAAAAATTAGAATTCTTTAGAGATTAGAGTATGATTTCGATGAGATTTTACCTTCTTGTCTCTGTATATCTCTTAAAACAATCAATCAAACGCTGCTTCACCAACTCTTGATATTGTCGGTTTCTTATCAATTCAAAATCATCATCATCATAACCATAACGATGATTAAAATTTTCTAAACTATCATTCAATAAATGAATGGAATAACACAAATTCATCAATAGATATAGAGAAATCAATGATAATCCAGCCATGGCAAAAGCGTAACAGATAATTGTAAATAAATATAAACTAATTAATAAATTAGCAAAATTCGGAAAATATTTTTCAAAAAATTCAATAGCAAAATGTAATTTCCATTCATAACCGAATATTGGAAAATGTAAAATACCACCTATCGTCGTTATGAAAAATGTAAACAATGCCATTATTGTTAGACAAATTGATTCACGTCGTATTTTCCGGTAAGTTTTATTATATTTACGTAAATCCAACCATTGCTGTTTGGGTAGTTTTCCAAAAATTTGCATGAACGGTGTACGTAACCATAATATTGCTATTGAAATTGTATGTCCCTTAAAATTTTATTCAAAAAAAATTATTGATAATGATAGAATTTGAGTGTAATGATAGTACACTAAAAAACAAGTTTCAAAAAATGACAATTCCTGCACGAGACCAATTTGGAAGGACGAGCGCGCAGTGCGAGTTGTCTTTTGAAACGAGTTTTTTAAACTATTTTTTCTATTTTGCACCCTTTTGTGATAAAAATTGACCCTTCGAAATTGGAAGGAGTGCTCCAATATCCATTAAAGCACACCTTATCTATTAAAGCACTCCTTTTGTTACCTCAACAACGCTATTATAGACGCAAAATAGAAAAAAATACTCATTGACCCACATAGAATGATTCTAGATACACGAATCCATGTTCATTGAAATTGTCGATTGTAAATTTTGATAAAATATCATACGTATGCAAAATTGTTATTCCAATAGCTAGACAAACTGCAAAAATTAACATGCATCTAAATATTGTTATCTCCACTAAATCTGCCGTCAAATATCTTATCAATTCCAATGGATTACCTTAAAGACAATCGTTAATCAATAATTTTAAAGAAAAAACAAATTATAATTGTGTTTTAAAAAGAAATTACTTTGAATTTTTCCCTTATATGCGATCAATTTCAATTTGATTATTTTCAAAGAACTTTCCATAATGAAACGAGACACGTCAACTATTGAGAATGTTCGAATTGAAAATGGAATAAATCGTCAAAAATTATCATTATCATCATTAAAACATCATTAGGAATTAGAAAAATAATGGAGAAAAGTTCCAATTGAAGGTCTTTTCTATTTACTAAACTATCAAGGTTACTCAAGGATTTTCAATGTTACGTCAATTAAATATCGATAATCCATATCTATATTCAAATTTAATAAATAAACGCGTC
Source organism: Zonitis immaculata (assembly GCA_037414775.1). Classification (NCBI taxonomy): domain Eukaryota; kingdom Metazoa; phylum Arthropoda; class Insecta; order Coleoptera; family Meloidae; genus Zonitis; species Zonitis immaculata. The sequence goes on from JAZBGX010000376.1 coordinate 20,353, forward strand.
TCCTAGACAAAATCGAAGAGTACAGATCCGTATTTATGTAACAAAAAGTTAAGCAATCAATCAATAGATTTGGAGCAGAGAGAGCATGATGTTGAGGAGCAGTTGTAGGATCACAAAGTTTATCCCAGCGGTTCAATTTGAATGATTTTGGCAGAAATTCTCCATTTGAGAAAGAAACTCGATTTGACTGAAAATCAAAAGGATTATCGACTATTAGCTATCAAATCGAACTTATCTGAATATGACAAACACCCGGCTATGCTCAAGAGAACTTTGGCCATTGATGAAACTTGGGTTGCCCTGTATACAACTCTGGACCGAAATTAGCGAAGGTTCTGGCTAAGGAAAAATGAAGAAACTCCGCATGTTGTGGCATGTAATCACTCTATATATACTAATCAATTTATGTTTATACACTGATTTATTGAATGATGATTATAATGATAATGATGATGATGATGTTGACTTGGTGAGAAATCGTCAATTTGATGATAGAGGATGAAATTCTAAAACGAAAAGTCCTAAGAAATTATTGCACCTGACCCACCGACAATAAGTTATTACTTAGAAACAAAAACAAATAAGAGAAGCACATAAGCAAAGTAAGAGTCAGTTGAGATTAGTTAGACGGAGACAGAGACTATAGAGATGTGCCAGCATAGCAGATTGACTCGTTCTGCGGTCGTAGGGAGAGCTCACACCACTAGCGTGTCTTTAGTCGGTGCTTCCGTCTTGCTAAATGTCGATACATCCTTACATCGCCTACGCGCTTTTCTCATTAGCTTTTTCATTTAATAAATAATAAAACTCATCCCCTATCTACTTTTTAATTGAAGTCCACGACTTTTAACTCATCCTGTAGATATATATTTATTATTGCACATTTACAACCTGCCTTGGAGAGCTATAAGTAAACATTATATGGGTTAGCGCTTGCAGGAAAAGTCCTACTATGGAGCATTGAATGCCACCCTGGTTGTTTTTAATTAGATTATTTGGATAACTTTTGTCCTAGTTGGTTTTGTACAGCCCCAGATTGGCTTCATTCTGCATTTTTATAGTAATAGTTTAGTTTCTGAGAAAGTTTACTTCTTCGTCTCATGAGCCAGCTCATTTGATTTGTATTTTCTAGGCTACTAAACGGGCTTTCCATGTTAATCTGTGGTCGAGTATCAATCCCAGATATCACCGCCAGATTTTGGCCGTTGATCATTGTATTTGCCGGTTGGTGAACATTATCTGTGTTGATTTTCAATCGCCAATTGATTAGCCAGATTTCCACCTGATTAGAATGATTTTGAAAATTTTCAGATGCAACTAGGGGATTGTCATTTGAGGAAATTATAACAGTTATGGTGGTTTTTGTAATAGGAATGTCGACTGGTAATCGAAGGTATAGGAGTTGACCCACTACGCTTCTTTGAGGTGCACCTGATTTGATGGTGTCATAAATAGAGGTTCCTGTATTGAATTCGGTTTGAAAGTAGCGGTCGGTAAGATAGGACTTTAGAATGAGATAGTAAGGTGTCGTACCATACTCGATTAAATGCTGTAATACAATATTTCTTCTCTTCGACGATTCCATTTACGACTATCCGTGTATTTGTTGTATCGCAGGGTGGCCTTCGTGAAATCCAAATTGATAGGACAGAACTATTGCGTCTATATTAGTGTCTTCATTCATCATTATCAGGAGCGATGATTAGAATCCGAGGAACGTGTCGTGAATAGTTCTTATAAGAAGATTATCAAGTGACTATAAATGGTGGATGCGCCGGTGTAATAGACAGACAATGTCCAATATTCTTCTCAATTCAGCTTCAATATCCATTGAAGAGTTTGCCGTATCAATAATTTAGAATAACACTTGGATTTGGAGATCTCCAGAAATATGAGGAGCGTTTCTGTGGATGTGAGTTTTCATGGTAGTCAGATTTAGCCACTGAACAGTCTGTAGGCTTGACGAGAAAGAATTGAACGGAACTTGATTCACTTGACGATAAATGGAGCCTTGAACTGTTTTGTTGTTGGGTTTGTATAAAATATTAATACGAATTATAGAGACAACATTTAGAGTCCTTCAATCATTTTAATGGTTCAGTAAATACAAAACAAAAAACTTATCACATTATTTTTCTACCGACTAATGATATTTTAATGATTCAAATGACGATTTTTGATGATATTTCTTCCATTTTCAATCCGAACAGTCTCAAGTGTTGACGTGTCGCTTTGGCTATGGATATTTTTTTGGACAAACTCAAAATTAATGGAATCAAATTGAAATTTATTCGATGGAAACAAAAAATTCAAAGTACTTGCAATTTTATTGTCTTACTATTAATCCTAAATGGTTTGTTTTCTTGTTTTTTGTTTTTTGCAGGGAATCCTTTGGAATTATTCATAGATTTAATTTTGACCTTGTTGGATATTATAATAATTAGATGGATGTTCACATTCGCACTATTAATTCAAATAATAATAACAATCATACATACTTATGATATCTTATCGAAATTTACAATCAAAAATTTCAATAAATATGGCGTGATCTACTTGGAAACATTTTGTGTATACACTATACGACAAGTTTTCAATTGAATTTCATTATTATCGATATTATATTTCTGCTCACTTTAGGGTACAACAATGTTATTTACAGCATTATGGCTACGTAACGCAATTCGTGAATACTTCGAAACATTACCAAATCGACAATGGCTGGATTTATCGAAATCGAATGAGACCTACCAAAAATTACGTCGTGAATCTATTATTCTAACAATCGCTATGGTCTATTTAAGTTTTATAATAATAATAGCTGGGATTTTACATTTTCCCATTTTTGGTTATGAACGGAAATTGTATTTTGCTTGTGAATTTTTCGAAAATAATTTACCAAGTCTTTCCAAATATCTAGATTATTTATATTTTATCAGTACTTTTTGTATAACTGTAGCAATTGTTGCATTACCAGCAGCAACACTATATTTATTAATCAATTTATGTTTTTTTGTTCATTTATTGAATGATAATTTGAAACATTTGACTGACGATTATGATGATGCTAATGACGATGAATTCACGTTAATCAATGATCAAGATTATCAACATTTAGTGGATATGCGTCTAATTGGATGTTTCGTCGAATATACGAAGATAAAAAGGTAAATTTTCGATCGTGTAAATTTCCATCTATAAAAATTAATTAAATTTTCCCTATCAGTTATTTAGATACGTATTATAAAATCACATATCGATTCACACCGTTGTTTGCATTGTCTACGTTGCTGTTTGTTTTGAGTCAATTCTACTACATATTGACAGTAAGAGAATAATTCTAAAGATTCCTCCAACAACCATAGCTCTCCATTAAACAACCTCTCCCAAGGAATTACTGTTAATTAGTATTTGGTCGGCGCATAAATAATGAGCGATTACATAACTTTTTTAGGGTAAGGATGTTCTTTTAAAGTTGCTTTTCCGGGTTTATTTGGACCTAACCATTGGCACTTGCGGGTATGGTTAATGTACAGAACCCACTTTTCATCCCCATCAATAAGGTGGTCCAACCAGTTGAATGTGTGGCGGAAAAACAGAAATTGTGTACAGGCGTCTATACGATATTGGAGCTGGCATAGAGTTAACTCATGCGGTATCCAAACACTTTATAAGTACTTTTTTCCCCAAATCGTGCAAATATCGTTCTATTGTGGTGTGGGAACATTCGAGAAGTATAGCTAAAGTACACGATGTAAGTCTGGGATTTTTCTCTTTAATTTATCGACGTCCATTTCCACTGGACTGATCACTCAGTGTGTAATTGCCACTATGAAATTGCTGGAAGCGTCTTCTAGCTGTTTACCTCTCATACGGTATTGGGAGCTACACGTTGGTAGATGTTCAGCACAGCTTCAGCTGCTGAATAGCCAAACTGGTATTCGTAGAGCAAGCAATGTCTAACTGAGATGAACAAGCTCCGCTCGCTGTTTATATACCCTCGACCGTACAGTGTTCTAGACTCTTCTAGAACTAGGAAATTACTAATTAAACGCTCATTATTTATGTGCCAACCTAATACAATTTGTTAAAATTGTTATTGGAAGAGGTTCATTTGGTGGACATCTAATAATTCAATAACTTATTTATTCTTTCGTTAGGCTGAAATGACTTTAAACGAATATCCACGTGTTATTTTACTACTACTTGGTACTATGATCTTTTATATATTAACATTTTATCCTGGACAACGTCTGAAAGATGAAGTTAGTTTTTTTGTTGAAGAATTAATTTTTTTATCTCAATATTTGATGGCTTTTCTTTGTAATTTTCCAGACAACTAAAACATATGAACTTGCTAAATGTTTGCGATGGTATAATTTCAATATCAACAATCGTCGTACCTATTTAATGTTATTATTGAATACACAAAAACCAATGGTTTATCATGTAGCAAATATTCTAATTTGTGATTATGAATTTGCACTTGAAGTATGCGATTGCATTCAATTTACAAAAAAAAAAAAACAAAAACGATTTTTAATTTTTTTTTTTGCAGTTTTTAAAATTGTGTTATACTTATATAGCAGTCCTTAGACAACTTATATCTCAAAAATAGAGGAAATTTTTATAATAATAGTGCTCTATCTTGTACTTAGACTATCTTATTCGAATTTTGAAATTTTAGCAATTCAAAATTAAAAATATCTATTGCGCAAGTTGGTGGAGGCGCCAGGCAAGTATTACATTGTCACACGTGTTAGATAATTTGTTTGGAAATAAAGATTTATAGAATTGAGAAGTGAAACATTAATGGCAATCCTTAACATCCTTTATCATCCTATTTTTGTATTGTTCGATTTCATCATTTATACTTACAAGAAGTCTTAATTGATATTCATCAAATAAATAGATACAAAGCTTGCTAACGATTACAAGCTACCATTATTTGACAACCTTCAATTATTCAAATCGTTTGTATACTTAACTTGAGTCAATGTTTATGGCAACATTACATGACAGGAGGACAATCGAATTTGTATTGATATTTTCGATGATTCGTTCCATTTCTAGTGTGAATCTTGTCGGAAATCAACGAAATAAATAAAATCAATGCATCTCACAACCATTAGAATTACAATAATAATTTCTAGTATAGGTATTTATCTATTCTCATATCTGAGTCGGTTATAACTCTACCACAACGCACTAAAGCGATTTCATCCTTTTACTTTACTCGCATAGGCAACAAATAAAACACACTTGTTAGAAGGAATGTGAATCAATCATAGGCAACCAACAATATACACAAATGCTCTAATATTTATAAGCAGCGGAATAAAGCAAGCCATCTTATATCAATAATTAAATTTTTTTCAAATAAAGTTTGCTCATCAATATTTGAGCTCAGGTTTTCATAAGTTATCAATATAAATAAAGCGTTCCATACACTACCAATATAGACAATAATGTAGATAATAGTGTGAACATTCTAACTTTATCTAGATGGGCATCATTACTAGAAAAACCGTTTTATCATAAGAAGAAAATATTTGCCTACAATAAAATGAATTATTGATATCGTTTACTTCACAATTATTTATATAGCACTTGAAATCTATAAATAGAGAGAGATAGATCGATAGAAATATGTAGATGATGAGCAATGGACCAAGGAAGTGACTATACTGGGAAGGAGATAGACGAAGATATGTAGATGAAGATGTATAGTGATAGAAGACAAGCAAGGAGTGGGCGGGAGAAATGGAGGGGAGAGAGAGAGACGACAAAATAGAAGTGTACGGTAAGGGAAATTTGAAGTGAAATAATTGTAAGAATAGAGGAATAGAGGAGGTGAGAGAGAGAGGGAGGGATAAGAAAAGAGTGAGTAAGAGAGAGAGAGATAGAAGTAATTGGATAAATAGACAGAGAGAGAGATGGATAGAAGGAGGAGAAGACATATATAGAGGGAAAGAGAGAGATTAGAAAAAATATATAGGAAGATAGAGAAAAACTTGAAATGTGTATGTCTAAAGTTGGATGGAAAGAGTGAGAGAGATATATGATTAGGAAAACATGAAAAGGGTATATGAAGATGGATATATATATAGAGCGGGGAGATAGTGAGTAAGAGAGTAAAGAAGACGAGGAGAGGGTAAAAGAGAGAATTAGAGCGGAAAAGACAGAAAAGTAGTGAGAAAAGAAGAAAATTGTGAGAGAGAGAAAGAACTAGGAAAATAGAGAAGGGGAGCAGGAGATAGGCAAAGAGCCTAGATAGGTAGAGGAGGAAATAAGAAAAGAGAGTGCGAGAGAGCGAGAAATGGAATGAGGTAGATAGAGGGAGAGAGATAGAGAGAGAAGGAAAGGTAGAGAGGTATATGAATTGAGGGAGAGAGAGATGGGAAAGTAGTGGGAAGGGAGTAAAATGGTGAGAAATCGAGTGAATTAAAGTGGAAGGGGAAGGGATAGAGAGATAGGAATAGTGATGCGGAAGAGAGAAAGAGATGGGAAAGAAGAAAAAATGAGAGAGAGAGAGAGAGAGTGAGAATGAATTTTCTTGAATTGATTCAAGGAACAAAAAAAATATTAAATCTAAAGACATCAGGCAAAGCTCGGCCGCCCAGATTCTATATATTTAACAATAAAATTCCCAATCATTTGATTTATAATGCCGGTTTTTATCAATTGTTTCTATTTTATCACCATTATTATTGTTATTATTATTCTTATTATTATTATTATTAATTATCAATCAAGATTGTGGAAATTCCTCAATTTTGAATCATCGCCGCTTTTCGATTTCGATTTAATTTCGCAACCCCTTATCATATAAACAAATCAACCACAATATTACCACCCTTAAATATCGATCGTTTTACGTCTGCTAAACAGCAAGCACAATCATATGATTCGTACAATAAAGATAGATATACATATAGGGGGTAGTTTCGCTGTCTTGTTTTTTTTTTCTTCGTTCAACGAAACCTCCACCAAAATTACAATCAATACGCAAGCGTATTACAATATTCCAACCATAACCTAAGTTTACTATAAGGGTTGATTCGATTAATATTACTCTATTTTACAATTCAAGTGTTTAATTAGTTGTTGAGTTTTGTTTTTGTTTGTTTTTTTTTCGTAAAAAAAATTGTGCAATTTTGTGAACTTTCAAATTTTATTGTTCCATCATTAAATACAACAAAAACAAAAAAAAAATAATTATAACGTATGTCGTAACTCTATTCTATTTGTTAAATTTAAATTAATAAAAATCGCCCCCCCCCGCATGGATAATTGAAGGTTGAAACACCCTGTATTTCAATTTAATTTTTCTCAAAAAAAACAAAGAACCATCTATTAGTATTATTTTTTTGAATAAATAAATGAAGAAACAACTGAAAAAATATATATATATATAGTATATAATGTCCCCCCTCGCCAAGTCAACTTGATCCATTGAATATATAATTATTTATAAGAGGTTAGATAGTGCGCCGCCAACTTAGATCAGTAACGGATGTCGATATTAACGGACGAGTATATCAATATATTGTTGTTGTTTTTTGAATAAATGTGGCGAAACAATCGACTAACGTACAAATAAATCATAGCCGTCTTTAATTTTATTTTATTGTAAAAAGCTATTTTATAATAATTTATAGAAAAAAATATACAGTGTGTGGGTGTTTTTGTTTTATTATTAAAATTTAGTTGTTTTTTTTTCTGAGATAAACAAAGAAAATTTATAAAAAGTGAATGTTTGAGGTAAAATTTGAATTTTGGCGCAACAATAAATAGAAGAATTAAATTTTATAAAATCTAGTCACGTTTGCAATTTTTTTTTTTTATATAAATAATTGAATGTCAATGTTGTCTCTAGATTCTGGTTATAATTATTTACAGATTCAATCAACAATTTGAAAAAAATATGAATTAAATTTCAACTATCGAAAAACAAAACAAATAAACGGAGCAAACAAAATGGGTACGGTCCTGTTAGAAGCTAGGCCATTTCGGCCATTCAAATCGAGTGAAGAATATTTATATGCAATGAAAGAGGATTTAGCTGAATGGCTACAAACGATGTATCCACATTTACAAATCTATGTGGACAATTTTATGGAAAAACTCGAAACGGGAGTTGCCTTATGCGAGGTGAGTGGAAATCAATTTTTCACGAATATATATTTTTTTTTTTTGGGGAAAATTCAGGTTAATTATTATTATGGAAAATTACATAATTTTTCAAGTATTTATTGTGTAAAAATAAAATTTGTTTTGCAAATTTTATTAATAAAATATTATACAGTGTGTGATTGTGATTAAACTTTGTCTCCATATCTCTTTTATTTGGAAATTCCATGAACGTTATTTGAATTTATATAAATAAATAGTTAAGGTCAACTATAACGGCCTGTATAAAATTTTCTAATCTTACAATTAATCTAAATGGGATTTTTTTTACATTTTCTTTAAATAATTTTTGGAAATCCAATGACAAATCTTCTATTGTCATATATTTATTTTTATTCTATATCGCTTATGATTCAAAATTTTATTAATAAATATCCTAATCAAAGGCGAACTAGTTCAACCGATGTAGTTCCAAAAATAATGATGATAAGAGAATTCAGAAGAAGAAAAAAATATTTTTTTTATTATCTGAGTATACTTAAGTCAGTTATTTATTAAGTCAATGTTGATTTTTACATACATCTATAGTTATAGAAAGTATTTACATATATAGAAATTTAAAACAATAGAAAATTGTCTTTTTTCCCGTTGTTGTCGTTTAAGGTTATGATATTCTAACCTAAAAAAGACAAAAACAAAACAAAGGAAAATGGAATTCTAGATTATTGTGTTACATTTTGAAATTGAGACAATATTTGAACAAATTTATTTAATTTAACTATAATAATGATGATTAGGATAATAATGTGATTAAAAAAAAAAAACAAAAGAGAAATATCTAAATCCTACAACTAATTTTTTTTTTTTTTAAATTTTTATTTGTTGGTAATATTGTCAAAAATGGTTATGGCAAGCTCTCTTTACTCATTTATGTAAATATGAGTCACATGGAGAGCACGCGAATCAACACACACACACATACATATGTACATACATAAATATATATGTATAACGCGACACCATTTATTTATATCATTATCATTATTATTATTGTAATTATAATTGAAATTTACATCAATTTTAGTAACAATTGTCGTCAATCATTATCATTATCATAATGACTTAAGTAAGAACTGTCGATCTTTAAATTATTATTATTATTATACAGTGTGTCATTATTAAAACGGTCAATCGATTTTTAATTACTGTAGAGTCGCACTATATTAAATAAAAATCAGCACATTCATTCCCCTATAATTTCAATAGTTCCAAAAATGAAGACTGTCGACGAGCATCGTCACATGACTTCCCTTCTTCGGGTGGTGCTAATCGTCTATACGAGGGGTACTCAAACTGTCCAGCCTTAGCGTCATACTGATTGCTCGCAGTAATTTGTAAAGGTGGAAACGGTTTTAATTTGTTGGGCATCTAGTGGTCAAAAACGGAAATAGGCAGTACTCTCTATTTTCTATTAAAACGCTTTCACTAATAGTAGTACCAAAAAAGAGAGACTATATTCTATGTTCTCTGGTAGTACCTACTTATTTTCAAAAGCATACAAATAATCAAACATTCGCGAATAAGTTCGTTGGTTCGAGAATGTAAACCAGAACATTCTCGAATCAATGAAGTTATTTGCGAATGTTCAATTCGTTGGTTCGAGAAAGTACACTGGAACTGTATGTATCTATGGCTTAGCTCAGCGTTTGCCAACCTGTGGTACGCTAGCTGCTAGTTGGTTGGGAAACGCTGACTTTGCTCATACATAATTAAATATTGAGTATTGAGAATATTTTCCAACTAAAATAAGTACAGAGGCGCCGCCGCCAACTGTGAGGAGAAATACCGTGATACACTCGTTATTTCTCTAGATTTATTGTGGTCCACAATCAGATGGGACGCTGGGTATATTCATATTGTTGTATAAATTTTCTTATAATATTCCAAGCATTATTATTATTATACAGGATGATATTTGGTTGATTAGTTTTCAAGTGAATACATAATATAATTACATTATGTAATTATTTGTAAATATTTTTATCATTAATATGTCATTTTTCGTCATCCTTATTATTACAAAACTGTCAATAATTTTTGATATACAGTGTGTTATTACTAGATGTTGTATATTGATAATAGTTTGATAAATGATACAGGGTGTCATTGCCAAGTTTGTTTGATTTTTTTCCAATAACTGTTGAAACATTCTTAAACACAATCTTAAGTATACTTTAAATTTTTTCGAAAATCATCGTCATCATCATGATCATTATTTTTATTACGTATACAATTAAAATTTGTTATTTTTATATGTAATTGGTAATAATAATAATAATAATTCTTGAAAGTTATTTTTAATTATATGCACGTTTAGATGAGACACTCGGTATATTTTAATGACATAATTCAATATTTATTGACTAGAATTTTTATCACAATTATTCTTTTTTATTTATTTAGCAATAATAATCATCATCATCATCATCAACATTATCATTATATTTATATATAAGTAGGGAAAGGCGAAAATTATGATACATATTAATTATTATTATTATACAGTGTGTACCTTTGATAAGTTCTACCGAATTTATCTGTAGTTTTTGTTGTTGTAGACTTTCTTCTATTGAACATCCCGTATATTTTTACCAACATAGTTCAATGTTTTTTTATGCCCAAATTAAAAGGTCAACAAAACAATTTCGTTGTTGTTCGCTTGTTACTATTTTTTTTTTTTTTGTTTTGTTTTGTTTTTGGTTTAATAGCTATTTCGCAAAATATTTCACGATTTCAATTAAAATTTCTACAACATTCCATTTGTTTTTTTTGTAGTCTATATACCGGGTGATCCACGAGAGTCATTCCTGGTTTTGCAATTCTGGCTCTAGTGGGTGCGAAAAGAAAAACGGACTCGACGATCTAAAGTGTGATATTTTGAGAGCATTAAAACGATTTTCCAAACTTGAGATCTTCGAGTGCAGAGTTCCTACAAAACCAGGAAATCCTCTGGTGAACCATCCTGTATAATTATTGTTAATTAACTTTCACACGCACCTGTATAATATAAAAGTGAAAATTATCAACAAATTATTGAAATTAGGAAGGTTAAATAAAACAAGCTACTATTTAGAGACTGACATTAGAGATGAGAGCTTAAACAAATTTATTCCAACAGCTGTCACTTATTCTTATGAATTGTTCAATCTTTAAACAAAACAAATTAAATAAACGCCCACTAGATATTTTTGAGAAGAACAACGATTTAATTCAATTTTTTTTATGTATTTCAATTGTAAAAGATTGTCGATTTAACGGACTATAATCCGTTAAATTGTAGTACATACAATCACAGATGTTTTTTTTCTAAGTTCATTAGGTTGAAAAAAGGTCGTCTCTTTTTTTTTTTAATTTGAAAAGTGTCTCGTGTGCTTTTGTTTGATAATAATTACAATTTATTATTAGAGTATCGGGACAATAAGTACAGTATGACTCATAAAACAAATTACAATCGATAAAAATGAAGACAATTGATGGAAAAGATTGACCCAAATTGTTGTTGTCGTTTTTTTTCCACCATACTTCAACTTATAAGGATAATATCCTCGGTTAAAGAAAGGACATGATCTCAATTTTTTTTTTTTTTCTGAAAATCTATTTTGGTTATTTTATATAGGCGCCAGTTTTGATTTTCTTTCTTATCTCCTCCATAAATAGGTGTAGACTGTTTTTTTTTTTTTTTAATATTATTATTATTAATAAGCATCCTTGATTTGTGAAAAAAATCTTTACCTTACCTGTATGAAGGTTGGAAACCAGTAGTTGTCAAACTTGAAATGTCATTTCCTAAATGATAAATTTTGACAACCGGAATTGTTCTTGTTATCGAAAAAATTCTATTAATAGTTATACATTCTATATATGTCTATATATATATATAGTGTCAAGGTGTACACCAAATCAAAAAGTAAAAATTAAATCATCACCATATAAGGTCGGTATGTAAACATAGCCATCATCAAGTATGTATCAGTGAAAGTTTTCGACCTCCTCCTACTCTTCTTTATATTTAAATAAATAAAACAGTGATTGAAAATAAATGCAAAAATCTTGTTGTTGTTGTTGTTTAACAAACAAAAAAAAAAGATTTCACGGTCATTAAAATACAATTTTATTTTTTTTTAATTTTTTTTACATAATTTGAATCATCCGAATTGAGGTTAATAAGAACAAAACAAAAATTGTAACAAGTACAACAATGGACAAAAATAAAAACAAGACCTTGCAGAATATACCTAATCAGGAAAAATTATTGAAAACATCTGTTTTTACTATTAATGGAAATTTTGAAGGATAAAAGGAAATTTCGAATAAAAAAAAAAACAAAAACGAAAAATAGCAATTGAATGTATAGTCACCTGTGTTATAATAAATAGAAACAAATGCCTATGGTGCATGGCTTTCTACTTATTTTAGATTTTTTGTTATTATCCATAGAAATAGCTTACTTTGTTTCTTCCATTAAGTGGCAAATAGAGTCAACTCCCACATATTTTTCAACCCCCGCAAATTTAAAGGGTGTTGTTTTTTTTTTCAATTATAGTACTAACTGTGTGGAATATTTTGGTGTTTGATTCAATTCGATATCTTGCTTGGTTCTCGAGATATAGCGAATTATGTGTTTTTTTTTTTTGGGGAGAGGGTGGAACTTCAAGAGGCAATTTTCACCCCTTTAATGTGAATATAGGCAACTGGAAAAAAAATACGTATCCTCTATTTTTCGGTACTCTACATGTGTGCCGAATTGCATCAAAATCAGAGGGGGCTACTCATGTCCATTTCCTTGTAAGTCGAATCATCAAGGCGATCAGATATTTGTTATACAGTTAGAGAAACTTCGAGTTAGAGAAATCGTAATAATTTATTGAAATTCATCATTCAATGAATTGTAAATAGTATCAGTTGTGTTTCCCTCCATTGCTAAAGTTTCAAATGCAGTTCTGACTTCTGCATGAGAAGGCTTCACCAGTAGTGACTCTTCAACGTCACTTCTTCTCGTAAAGTAGATGAGGTATTGATACTTCGCTAGTTAGAAATTTATCAAAGCTCACATGCTTCAGACTATGGATTTCCACAAATTTTTCGAATGTGCCTGTAAAAGTATTTGGAGGTGTTTATTCGCTTCCTTTAGTTGTTATCTCAGTTCAGCCATAACGGTATCTCGTCCACCTCGTTGTAGTATAACTGTGTTTGCCAAAGCCGGTCTTGGCAACATCATTAATCCATACTGCAGACACAATCTGTATACAATTGAAGAGATCTGCTTTAAGTATATAGCTTTCAACATAACTTAAGTCAAGATTCTACGTTTGTAATGGCACACTTGAAACTTTTGATTATCCTTTGATCTGGAGGTTGTAATTTAGATGTTGCATTTGGTGGGTGGGGGCGAAAAAACATAATCTAATCGCCTTTAGTTTGTGTGTTGAATTTGAGGCTCGACAAGAAGCAGAACAGTTCGATATTGGTACAAACATTTTTCAATCCATTCCGAACATTCGTGACAATCATTTCGAGTTAGGGGAGTCCCCGTATGCTTTGTCAAAGGTTTTTTTTTTTGTTGTTGTTGTTGGGTGGCTTTATTCAACGAAATTGATGAGAATTGGTTGCTTTTTTCCTACGAAA
>JAZBGX010000377.1:6688-34060 GCA_037414775.1 Zonitis immaculata
TTTCGATCTATTGAATAATTCAGCTGGCACTTTTCACTGCCATTGTGAAATTCAACCAAAATCCTCGAGCCATTATTATAATAAAGCAAATTAGGAAAAAGTGCTACACCGTGTTCAGCATTTTATATATACACCTTATACGATAATGCGATAATCGTGAGTGCGAAACGGTGCGAAGGATTTAAAAAAAAAAAAAAAAGTAATACCTACCTAATAACAAGAACCTGAAAATTGTTAACGAATCGAATTGGATTTATTGTATTTTGCAATTCTACATTTCCATCATATATATATGATAATTGTTGAATCGTGATCACTTGTTGGACTTGGAGATTACATCATCATTCTGTTGTGATTAGAATTGGCTGGACAGCTGGAATAAGTTATCAATATATATATATATAACCAACCGGATTTCCTCTTTCTCTCTATGAAGATGATAACTCTAATAACCCACTTTCCTCATTTATTTATCAATTTTTTCTTCAACGTATAGAATCTATACTATAGATAGTTAGTTGTTTACTTGTTAGATATAATAATTCTCAATTTTCAGTTGGTTGATTCGTTTTATAAGCACCCACCTGTGTGCCGAATCATATCGATTGAAAAATCTTTCGGTTTTTATTTTTTTTTTGGGGAAAAATTTTTACGTAAGCCTCGATAGAATTGCATTCAATTTTTCTCTTTAACAATAACAACTTTGACAACAATATAAGAATTTTTAGTACCCCATTCCAACAATAGTTAGACTTGCAAATCTCTATTGCTATAATGGATGCCTGCCCTATACACCTCTCTACTATACCCATACTGCCTATACCAACCAACCAACCAACCAACCAGGTACCCATCTCTCTAGTTGATAATGGAATTGAACATTTTCTTGACCGATCAGGTATATATTATTCCAAAATCTAAACGAAACTTGCATGAAATAGCAAATTTCATCTATCCTTTAGAATTTTATCAAGATGAAATGAGAGGGTGCCATATTTTGTCGGTTTTCTATCCATATATAAATATGTGACCCCGTTTGTTGCTATTGTTGTTGTTGTTGTTGTTGTTGCATAGAAACAGATTTATGTAAGATTTCGTATTATTATTATGGGCGATGGACGTGGGAACTGGTTGGGATGGGTTGTGTGGTCAATATTGTTAGGAGGTTATTTGAAACTTGCGTGGGAATTGCCCAATATTTGTAAACAACAGAAATTAAAATTTTTAAGGCAAAAACAAAGCAAAAAGGAAAAAGCTGAATGAATTTAGAATTATATTGACATGTGTAATTTAAGATTTTTGGCACAGTTGAATCGTCTCAAATCACGCTATTCTTAGAGAGGTCTTCGAACTTTATTATTCCTATTGTGGTGGATATATCCAAAATTATATATATATATATATATACATACAAGTAGTACCTAGAGCAGGTAGTCTTATTTTTTTTATTTTTAGATTTTTTCGTTTTTTAATTGATATCGTAATAGAAGTAGTTATGTTTGTTCTATTAATAATAAAAAAAAGTGATATATTAGCTAAAGAAGCTCTATTTACATTTGTTGTTTGTCCATTCTGTATCTTCAAACGTCCAATAATTAAGGGTCAACAACCATTATTTCTCATCAGCGATCATTCAGTAATCCGATATTTGTACATCGAAAGGTCGTTGGTTTCTTATTGTTAAACATCTAGAATATATAGAGAGATCAGAAATTCAAAACTCTTCTGTCCACAATAAACAGAAATCATCCGGAATATGTCCAAAGTTTTGTAAGATGACGCCTTAATAATAATAATGATGATGATGATGATGATGATTTAACATTAGATCAGACTGTACTTTATATGTACTTCCCTCTTCCGGGGTGTATATACAACCCTCGATTTTTGCGGAATTTTAGGGAAAAATCCTAGTGCAAACGTCTCACCCCCTTTATATACACGTCATCATAGGGTTGCAACATGGTCGTCGATCCAGTTGTTGTTGTTCTATATTGAAGGGTTCGTTCCACATTTAATATCTTTATTCGTTCGGGATTTTTTTTTTTATTATTGTGGATTTTCTGTCCAGTAACAATAAGAACCATTTTTGTTGTTCTTGTTGCTATATTGTTTTAAATGTAAGGGTGGACTGATTTTGGGGTGAATTTCATCCTTTTCAGCAAACGCTGGGACGGCAGCAGACAGCGTCACCCTTCTTCTACGACACATACGATTTTCGGTAATTGATTCGTTAAGTTCGGTGAATTTGCTATTGTGCAATTCCCAGTATATTCGGAATATTACAATATTTGGTGCAAAAAATCGAATTATTCCTTTCATATGGTTACCATATGATGATCTGGTGCCATTAATGGGCGGTCGTGTTTTTTTCTTTCTTTAATTATTTGACCATTGTATTATAGAAAAATGTTATTCGGTAGGTCCTTTATCAATTCTTCGACAACTTAAGGACAATGGCCTCTTAATAATTTCTCGAAAAACAACCCTAGACCAAAAAAAGAAAAAAAAATTCAATCTACCCCAAACATCCCAATAACCTATACCTGGAGGTCGATCAACCCGGTAGAAATCCAAACTCTATACCTATATATAATTCCAACATATATTTGCGCGCTATTGTTGAAAATTCTATTCTAAATAGTTTCTCTATATTTATAATGCTGCTTTTTAATTTTGGTCCATTGATTTTCTAGAATTAAAAACATGGAATCATTTTTCACTTTCGGTCGGATATGGGATGATGACGATGGTAGTGGTGGTGGTGGGCGAATTTCATTTAAACAAATTTCATCTTTATGCTATAGGGATTTACAAGTAAGATATATAGGGTCGCGTGAAATTTAGGTATATTGTGAGAAAAAAGGGCACAAAGATGCCGATTTTAAATTATAGATTTTTTTTTTGGAATTTTAGATTTTTCGTCCAATGACCTTTAGAAAATAATGTGGGCGATTTTTTCTATATAATTTTTTCCACCATACATATGTTTTTTTTTTGAGTGTTTTCGATTACCTTTTCTTTAAGTTTTTTTTTTTTTATTATTATTTATATTAAGAGGTATTTGTGGTTTTTTTGCACATCACAAAAGACTTCCGTATTTGATTATGATAGAAAAAAATCTCTCTTAAAAATTGTAATTCTATCCCAAAAAGGTCAAGACTGTACCAGAAATTGAACAAAATTGAAAATTCAGATTTCGATCAATTCGAAATTCATGGGAAGCCTCGAAATTTGCTTCAATTGAAAAATACAGCACGTCTCGCCCAATAAGGATTTCCTAACTTTAACAGCCATATTGGTTCATTATCAAATTAGCGGTCTGCTTGTTCGTGCTAGTCATAGAGCAGTTCAGAATCATCATGGTATTCGTCATGGTGGTTCTATATAGTGGAGAGGCTATTGTCTGTATAATTAAAAAAATTGAAAGTGAATTTACTTTCAATGATACTACAAAGCCTGCACGATATAAAAATTCCCACAAGTATTGAAAATGTTGCTGCCATTCGAGCAAATCATTTTTTTTTATAAAAAGATGCTAACACAAGAATTAAAGTCAGCTTATCATCGAGTTCTTCGTGAATATTTTCGACAAGTTCCTCGAAATGTTGAAAATAAACCGACATTGAATTAATTTTGTTAATTATTCTGTATTTTCTTGAATTAATGCTTTCCGTACATTGACCTTTAGTTATTAATTATACCTTGAAAAATCGTATGGGCGCCCTTTTTCTAAAATTTTTTGCACGCTACATATGTTGTAGAAGTTTTTGATGATCTTTTCTGTTTTTTTTTACATTTATATATTTATGTTTTTTTGCTGCATCAAGAGGTTTTTTTTGTGGTTGTTTGCACATCACAATGGACTTCCGTATCTTAATAAATTGAAATTCAATTCCTGAAAAATCGATAATTCAATCAATTTCCTGTCCATTTCTATATTTATTGAAATTCAAAAAAAAAACAAAACAACAACAACAAAAATTGAAACAATCTCGAAAGAATTTTACCTGGAATTGTGAAAAATCTGTAACAGTATTAAATGGAGAATTTTTCGATGATAGCGAAAGTGAAAATTGACCCACCTTTCAGTTTTGTTAACCAGTCACTAATCCTTTCAAACCATTGTTAAGACTACCTGTTCGTATAGATAATTCTCATCGAATATTTTGTATGAAACCCTTTTCAAGCACAAATATAAGTACCTACCTGTTGTTATATAGTTATAGTTATAGTTATAGTTATAGTTATATCGGTATTGTTTTATTTTCATTGATTTTAGGATTTTAAACAAAATATATATATAGGAATAATCAGTTTTCCAATGATCGCATAAGTACGACCATCTTTTGTTATTTCTATTTTTATGATATCGAAACGGTTTGAATTCAATCGATCATAGTTGATCTCGACAATATCAAGTCCTTTGGCCTCCCCCTAGAAATTTTCCATTGTTATATATATTTGAGCGTTTAACCATGGAATCGTTCGACAAGATGGTCCTTATATATACTATATATACCAAATAAACTTTACATGACTTCTTTAACTGGCATTGTGTGGAGGTGGTGTGTGGATATTGGGAATAATAAAATCGAAATAAATTAGGCACAGGGATTGGAGGTTTTTCCTTTTTTTTTTTTTGTATGTGATCCAACACTCAATAACAACAACAACAACAACAACAACAATAAGAAAAAAATAAGTAGTAGTAGTAGTAGTAGTGTGTGTGAGTGACTGTGTGGTGAAAACCACGGAATATGCGAAAAAGCGAAACGGACGTCTGTTCTCGAGTGTCCTCCATATAAATGATGTCCCCCTCGATTTATCATTCAGCCTGAATGGACGCCATATTGAATTTATATGGCACATCAATGACAACTGAGATGTTTTGTCCACAATGAATGGACTGTAAAGATTATATTGGAATCATTTTAATCGAAATTTATTTTCCGACAATATGCGATTTGTTTTCAATAACAACCAGCAATCTATCTATAAGAACTTGATATAACAATAAATATTGATAATAAATACACACACACACACACACATTTATTTGACACCTTATCAACTCGAATATCTTGATTATTGTTTAAAATATTATATATATATATATGTATATAACCCGATTTTCGTATTATTGCGGATTGGTATATGATGGTGATCGTTATACACGATAAAATAATCATATCTATATACATATAGGTAGAATGGCCCATTATCTAGATCGAATCGTTGTTGTTATAGGACCATTTTCAAACGATAAACGGAACAATTTTCCTTTCGGAAAACCAACCATCCAACAATATAAATTGATATATTCCAACTATAACAACAATAATATTCGCATAAAATAACCCACTTTTGTTACACCATTATCATGATCAAAATAATAATAATATTGAAGCTTTTTTTTTCCATATACAAATAATACGTTGGTCGGTGAAAACAGCAAATTTCTTTACGAAAAAAAAAAAAAAAATAGGGAAATATCCGTCGACTTATTTGCTCTAATAAAAGAATTTGATCGTAAGCTTATATATGTCCCGATGATGTTTTGTGAAAGGTATAGCCGGACAAAGCCCTATATACTATCGAAAATACGGATGTATATAAAAAAAAAAACAACATTGACCGTTTTCCGATCACTCCCTACGATCTTCAAGGAATTATAATAATCCCGAAATGCGAGATAGATCTTTGTTACTATTGTTGTTGTTGTTGATGCATATACATTGATTTTATTCATTGTTGGACCTAACTGGACCGCGGATAATTTCATTTATTATTATTATTATTTTTTTTTTGAGATGACCGGTAAAAACGTATATTTTTAATATTTTTCTATTAAAATAAGTATATGAGGTATATAAGTATAGAAAAAAAAATATATATAACATCTGCGTTGGAGATTTTCGGGCACGTGACATGAATTTTTTCGCTTGACTGGAGGAATCAAACGATCTAATAATAATAATACAATAATTTTATTGTTGTCAATAATCTATCAAAGAATTTTCAAAATTGTTGTTGTTGAATTACGATAGATATTGTTCGGGAAATTGTTGCTAAAATTACGATCTCAATGAACGATCGATTTTCTTATGAGAATTTTATGGGGAAATCTTCTACTTATCAATTTTGATTTTTGTAAAAAGAAATAATTACATAATATATGAATACATAGACTGATTGATGATTTATTTCTAATTTATTCGCTGTAATTTGTAAATCAATTGATTTGAATCATCCAGAATATCAATCACGTGACTTAATAAATCATTAGAGATAAGAACTATTTTCTTATTCTTCTTTTCTCAAATTTGAATCAATCTTCAATATATCAACAAATATACTCATATGTATTATTAATTATTATTATTATTATTGATTAAAATTTATAAACAATTCTCATCACTAGTCACATTAATTTGAAAAAATATTATTATTGTGATAATTGTTCGCTTTATAAGTATTTCCAATTTAAAATTATTCATATATTTTTCGGATTTAATTCTCTTCGCAATAAGGTAAGCTTCTATTTTGTAATAAGTATTTAATTTTTTTATTATTAATTTTGATAAATATCAGTTGTTGATAATATGAGTTTGAAATAAAAATTATGTCTCCATTTGGTCCTCAAGTTGTATTGTCTGTTATTCTAAAATTTTGTATATTTGATTTATACGATAGATGGATATACACAGATAGATAGATAGATAGATAGATAGATAGAAGATATAGATATAGAACTATATGTTGTTTATTGTTATTCATAATATACCAAGACCGCATATTTATTTTATTTTAATTCGAATCTCTTCCTTCCAACATACATACATATGTATGTATATTTAAAAATATCACATTTATTTGCTTAGGCTAGGTTAGGGTCCAAATGATGTATAAAACAATTTTTATTTTAGCCTTGACTATATAGTTATACATATATGTATATTTAGTATATTCCATATCACAATCTTATCTAATGTACATAATATATATATATTCCGGTTATATACAACAAGACACTAGTTCTTATTCGTTTATAACGAATAAATACAACTTTATTATTATTATCATTATTGCATTGATTCAAAATAACGACATATGACATATGCACATGTATGTAAGTCGTATTAGATATAGAAACAGGTATTAATTAATAATCGAAAATAAATTATCATGATTATTATTGAAAGTTTACCTTGACGGAAGTGATTTCTATTATTTCGTTTTTGTTTTACCATAACGACTACATACATACATAAAATATATATGGGTGTTAAATATCGCCGCCCATCTGTTATACAACTTCCCTTGCGATAAGAAAGAAGAATATAACAAGTTATTGTTATCAAAAATAATATGTTGAAAAATTTATAATATGCAACAACAGCTATACATATTTAGGTATATATAGTTATACTGTATATAATATCTACAATGAAAATTGTATGTACTTATTCAAATTTTGACGACTAATAAAAATAATAATAATTATATTAAATGAATTACATAACTATGTATGTACATTTGTATTAAAATAATATGAATAAGAGGGACGTTTTCGACAAATGCACGTAATAAATAATATATAATGGTGGTGTGGTCCATGTATGTACCGCCATTGTTATACAATATAACACATGAACTATATAAGTATATGTAGTGTACTCTCATTGTGGGCCTATTGTTGTATCTCTTTTTTATAATGTTTTATTATTATATTATGTCGATGACAGAAGGGAGTGAAACTCTCTGGCAATGGAGTTTCGAGTGTAGGGTGGGTCGTATATTAATTCATATATACTTTTTATTATTATTTATTAACTAAAATTGATCTTAATTATATAATAATAATAATAATAATAATAAATAGATTAATTTTAGTTATTTCTCAAGTTCTAATCGATATCTGTATTTGAACCCTCTACACACTGCGGTAGCCTTTCAAGTTGGCTACCGCAGTATGTGAAGACCTCGAACAATTAACTCCACCCATGCCCTCTCAAATGTGAATCTTCTATAACAATAATATAACAATCAATGGTTGTTTTTTTCTACAAAAAGTCATTGAAAAATTCAAAATTCACGTAGAATACAAAGAGTTATATAAATATGAATACAATAAGAATAAATCTAGAAGGAAATTCGCATTTAATTCACAAACAGAAAAAAAAAAAATAGAAAATCTCAATGGAAATTCGGTAGAAACGATACTTATTTGATTTTATAGCTATTTGTTCCATTGAATATATATATATATATATATACATATAGGTACAACAAAAGTATTATCAACAACGCGGAAAAAAATATATAAACTGAAAATATAAATGTGATAAATGAAGCCAGGTATGTATGTATGTTCGATTTTTGTATAAAAATACACGAGGGTGAAAAGAAAAGAGAGTGAGAGTATTAGTTATTGACAGCTGGTCAGTGGTGGTCGGTGACAGCTTTAGATTTCTTCGTCTATTTCTTATTATTTGTATTTTCTTTCTATTTATTCTAAACATACCGTTGATATATATTTTTGTCCCTTTTATATAAATATTTCGATCAAAAACGATGGAAATGAGAGCACAGTATAACCATCAGTTTTTGATGTTTTTTCAATTCCGGATCCGATTAACTTGTTTATAGATGAAATGTCCGGTACAAACTTCTTTTTGAAGATTACGTTCAATAGTTTCTTATACGAAAAATCGAAAATAGAATAAAATAAACAGAACCAGATTATAAGACAAGGTTTTTTATAGGTATTTAAAAGAAAAAAACCTATCCCCATATCTTCAATAAGAATCATCCACCATCTGAACTTAATTATTCCAATTTTTCTCCAAAACCCTTATACATACTAGCTATAATAATAATAACAACTATAATTTTGTTTTTTCGTCATTTGTTTCTATTTCTGAATACTATAGACAACTGTGATTGTTCAAAAATAATAATAATAATAATAAAAAAACACCCCCTTTAACATGTCTATATATATATATATATATATATATACATATATATATACGTAAAAAGCTTGTCGTTGTTTTTAACTAAAAAAAGGGAAAAAAAAACACCCTACAGTTTCCCTATTTTTGTGGAATCTCGTCGCTGTATCATCATATAGCACCTGGATATAGATTGGGAAACTCGTGCTATACACAGCCACGTGGCTTCTGATGAAGAGAGAATTCCATCGAGGGTAGCACGCGCGCGTAAAAAAACACTCGCGCACCCTCCAATTTAGAAACTTAAAAAACAGTTTAACAAATCACATGCCAATTTATAATAATTTAATATGTAAGTACTTATATTGATTTAATTAATTAGAATTCCGTCATACAAATATAGATATATGTATTTATATATGTATATACTTATTATTAGCTTTACAGAAGTAAGTTGCTTTAGTTTGAATAAAGGGAAAAAAGTGAATCGAAAAAATATAGGATAATGGACCATAAAAGCGTATATGCAAAGTTTTATGAATGACACGGGATTTTCAGATATATATATATATATAGGTATATATAGATGGCAATTTTGTTTACTGTTTCCCTTTCAACTCTCTATATACAACAATATTCACATATAATATAAAATGAAAAATGATGGAAATGGAACATGAAAAAATTATTATTATAAACAGACCCTAACGTGTATAGCATCATTCAATTGCAGATTTATTTAAAATGCATTTTCTTATCCCTTAATATCGCGTAGGTACACTTTATCCTATGAACAAGTTATCGAATGAAATTAACTGAATCTTCACATCATCTCTCCTATTCATGTCATAAACATATCGCTATATATAGACCGAGATACTCATTACCAACACAACAGCAACAAGAATAAGAATATAAGAACAACAACAACAACAACAACAACAACAACGGCAGAATATGAAAAGAAGAAAAAAAGTTATCAAAGGTAAGATATTAGTAAGGCATTATTTGAAAGATATAAAGCATTATAAAGCTTCTTCCTTGTTAATAATTAACCGGTAAAAGTAGGAAGCAAACGACTTCAAAGAGAAATCTGTCATGAACAATATGCTTTTGATGTACCTATATATATACATATAGATTACCTAAAAAAAAATGAGAGAGGAAGAAAGAAAGAGTGAAGAGAAAAAGACGCAGCCTATCTACTACCTATCTATCTATCTACATACTTGTATATCTATATACATATACATTTATTTATTTGAAGCTTATAAGAAAATGGCGAATTTTAATACTAATAATTTCATTCTATAAAAGAAAAGAGATACAAGATGATAATTAACAATAAGATGTCTTTTGTTATATCTTTATAGCGATTCCGGGTAAATGACAATGATAACAGGCTATGAGCCCCAATTTTTCTGATGTCTGAAGAAAACTTGCAGCGGGTCGTACCACTTCCGATTGATAACCGCAAATGATATCTGTACTGAATGGCTTGCAATAACTAAAGTATTCTATCATCGTATTATGAAATATAAATTGGCTGTTCTATTCAAAAAACATAAACAAAACATAATGTAGATGAGTCTCTAGTCTCTGTTTTCATTGTCACCCGGTATAAATAAATGTATACCTAATAGAAAGATATAGATCGATTACAATGTTGTTAATTTTTAGGGAATTTCACCTTTTTTTTTTTTAATTGTTAGTTAATTAACTAACCACCTTTCATTGAATAGCCTTGACAATTTTATTATTTTATTTTTTTTCCAAAGTATAGGTAAGTAGGTAATTAAAAAATAATTTTTCCAATATTTTCGAAAGTCTATTAATAAACAGGTTTATATTTTTTAATATGAAAAATCAAGTGCAAGTCGTTTTTCAAAAAACAAACAAGTATCCCTTTTATTGTTCAAAAGAATAAATGATTTATATGTGCAAAATCTAGTTGAAAATCATAAATTATATAGAAAAGTGTAAAGAAATGCAAGTTTGTATATTGCCAGACTTCCTTATCACACACAACTACGTACATACATAAAAATTCAGAAGGGGATGCTCCAATTCTCCCCACTTATTATTACAATTCGATAGCTCCCACCATATAAGGAGGGGTGAATGCGTTACGTTAGGCTAGGTTAGGTCAACCCTCGTGCGTGCTGAATTTTTACATTCAGTAAGCGACTGTTTGGCATGTGGTATAGTTGTATTTTAATCTATATAGAGAGCTTTTACGAAACCAAATTCCAACCTGATGTTTATGCGAACAAATGCCGGCAACACCATTCAAAATAATAACAACAATTACATTAATAATAATAATAATAACAAGAGGAAAGAAGTGATTAAAACAAAGTTCAAGTGTTGATGTGATGATTAAAAGACTATTGAAATTGTTTTAGAATTTAGAAGAAGAGAAAAAGTATTTAGAAATTTCGCAACCAAATTTAGAAACGTAATTATTGGTCGACGATGCCGTTGTTGCAGGAAAGCGCACCGAAAAGAGGTGAGTTTCACCAAAAATTATCAATTATTTTATTTTATTTTTTTCATATTAAAAGATTGGGGAAATTTCTCATTTATTGTCGATGGAATTTAATTAAATCGACAATTCTCTAATATAGAAAATTAAATGGGGGGTGGTAACGAATGAGAAAGCTCGAATAGTAGCCGAATAACGATATAGTACATAAAATAGTAGCGCAGGAAGGGTTAAAACGGAAGACGGTTGTTACTAATGAAGGAACCGGGGAGGAGATAATGGCCAAAAGGATAATGGCTCGCGCTTGCGTAAAATAATACAGGACTTAAATTGGGAGGAGTTGGCCACTTTTTCCATTTCATCTCCACTCGTCTCAATGATAATAACAATTATAATCATAATGATAATGATAATGATGATGATGATGATGATGGTTGTTATTATTGTGATTATTATTAAAGAAATGGTCGTATTGGTGGTCGTTTAGTTTTGCTATTTATTTAGATCAAATCTAGTGGAACTTTTAATAAATATTGTGTCGTCCTTTAGGATGTTGACAATGGATTTTATATAAGAAAAGGATGAATTGTTGTCCATTGATTACGGTTGAGTGATCCGCGGAAATATTTATTTATACAACTATTTATTTCTAACAAAAAAAAAAAAAAGAAAAAGAAAAAGGTTTTTATATAGAAAAAGAAATATCAATACATGACTAGACATTTACATTGTATCGAATTGATTTAAACTAAAATAAAATATTTTATTTTGCATTATTATTGATGACACGGCGCACACGTGTTATACCCGCCATATATTCCTATAGACAATATATTTTTCATTCTATCAAATCTATTTCAGATTTACTACCACCATCTAGAGATATGAAAGTGGAATCTGAAGAAACAACAACATTAAAGAATCAATTGAATTCAATAACATATCCAACATTTGCGAATACAGCAATGTTCACGCCATCACAATTATTAATGGCTAGTCAATTAATGGCAGCTAGTGGTTTAACAATACCAACGACATCACCATTCTTCCATCCTGGTCTATTACCGTTAACAGCATGGCAAGCCAATTCACCACCATCGCCACCACCAAATAGTGAACAATTATCGCCGGCATTAAAATCACGCAAATTAAATAATAATAACAACAATAATAATAATAATAATAATAATAATAATAATATTGTAACAAGTAGTAGTAATGATATGAAAATAACAAAACGGAAAACAATATGGAAAGAAGATGAGACAATAGCATTGCCATCGCCAACATCAAGTTCATCATCACCACCATCTAGTAGTGATGTTGGTAAAGATTTGAATCGTGATCGACCATTCACATGCGAAGTATGTAACCGTTCATTTGGTTATAAACATGTTTTACAAAATCATGAACGTACACATACCGGTGAGAAACCATTTGAATGTCAAGAATGCCATAAACGATTCACTAGAGATCATCATTTGAAAACACATATGCGATTACATACAGGAGAACGACCATACCATTGTGAACATTGCGATAGGCAATTTGTACAGGTAATTAACTGTTTTTTTTTTTTTTTGTAAATATAATCATTATAATAATTGTTTTGCAGGTGGCGAACTTGCGGCGTCATTTACGCGTCCATACCGGTGAGAGGCCATATTCCTGTGAACAATGTTCAGCGAAATTCTCCGATTCGAACCAATTAAAAGCCCATATTCATATACATACAAATGAGAAACCATTCGAATGTGAACGTTGCCATAATCGTTTCCGTCGGCGACACCACCTTTTACATCACAAATGCCGCATTAACAACAACAACAACAACAACAATAAGAAAGCCACCAATAATAATAATAATAATAATAATAATAATAATGATGATAATAATACAGAAGATGATGCGATTGTTGAGACGGAAGAAGTCGAAGATGAGCCACGTAAACGTCGTATTTTACATCCGCCATCTATACCATTAGTTACATTACCATTAACGGTAGCATTACCTGAACAAACTGAACCGGAAGATTTATCAATGAGTACTGGTCTATTACATTCGCATAGTAGTGGTGGTGATTCACCGTTATCACGATCACCACCATCATCATCACATGATGATAATGAAGATGATGATTATGATCCACATGAATCGGCAGCGATTTTCCTACAACGACAATTACCTATAAGCGGTCAGCCATGTGATTAAGTCGGGTATGTCACAATTTTAATTAACTAAATCAATAATTAATAAATAATAGGAAAAAACAAAACAAAATAAATCAGGGATTTCAATTTTAATTATTAATCTAATTTTTAATTTAATTTTAATTTTGGTATGCAAGTTCCTCGACAATAGATAATAGTTTTGCAATATTACTATGGATGATGACTCGATTAGAATTGTGCAAGATTGGGCAAAATTTTGTAAATAGCCACCCTCTCTCTCTCTATCTCTCTCTCTCTCTTTTTTATTGGAAAATAAAAAAAAACACGGCTAAACACCTAAATAATTTTTGTAAATAATTTTATAATTTTTAAGTTTTATTATTATTATTATTGGTACTAGTCGTTTCTAAGTCTGATTGCGTGAACAAAAATATATTTCGGTCTACTTTATATTGACGCAACATTACCTGCTCAGTTACGGTAATAAATTTGCATAAAATAACAACAAAATATGGAATGAAGGTCGTCGTTTTTGTTGTAAATATTGAGAAAAATGATTGTAAAAGTCGATTTTATATATGTTCGTTATTTTGGGCAAAATTTCTGACAGGTTTGTGTATAGTAAGTAGATGAGGGTTGTTATTGGGGCGGCAATTATGCAACTTGAAAACTGTCTGATATTATTTCTTCGACATATACAGGGTGAAAAATATTTTTTAAACAAACAAATAAAAAAATAGAATTAGAAACGTGTTTCTATTCATTAAAAAGGAAAAAGAAAACAGTTCGACATTCCAAATTAACTTCCTTTTGTGTGCGTATAGCCTGGTCGTGTTTTTTTTTCGTTTTTTTGTTTTCAATATCCTGTTTAAGTTTAGTCGTATATATGTACTTATGTGTTATTTGATATCTTTAGGCCGATATATTATTATTATTATTATAGTGGTTTGGGGATGATTTTTTAACTATACAGTCAATAACGCGGTTATAGCGTAATTGTCGCGATCGCAAGACAGTTTACGTTATAATATGATCAAGCTAGAGTATCCATTCGGGTATTAAGAATCACATGAGTTTAGTTTAAAAAATTGAAATCAAGAATAAACTAATAGCTATTTTCACTGATCAAATTTCGAGCACGTTCCGTTACAACTCTGAAAACTATAGTTCGAAATTGAAAGCCGCCAACCGATATTTTAGGCATTACCATTCCATATATTGAGAAAAGCTTAACTAGTTCTAAAGAACAGCGAACAGAAAGCCGGAACCATGAGATTACTTACTTCCGAACTAATAGTGTTGTATTAGTAGTATAAAAGTTGTTCGAGATTTGATCAGCTATTACCTATTTAATAACTTTTATTAGAGAACAAAATAAAATTGCCGTGGGAATATGTTACAATATCAATATAGTTAACTTGGTCAAAGCAAAAAGAAAAACCAACTAGTTTCTATATATGTAGTTATAAAAAAGAAATAATAAAATATATAAGGGTTGTATTGAATTAACTCTATATAACAACGGGGTAAAGTGATATGTTTTGTCCAGTCTTGCACAATATATTTTTAACAAATTTTTGAGTTTCACTACTATTTTCTATTATTATTTTTATTATTATTATTATTATTATTATTTGAATTTTGTTGCGCTTTGAAATCTTGTAAATAGTTTAAACATATCGAATTCGATGTATAGTTAAATTGTGTGGTTATTATTATTATTATTATTATTATTATTATTATTATTATTATTATTGGTTGATCGTAACAAGTGGCTGTATTTTCGTAATTATTGTTGTTGAAAGAAAATTTTATTGTTAATGTAATTTTGATGAAAAATTCCAAAAAGAAAAATTTGCAATATACCCGGTCTTAACCAAAAAAAAAAAAAAAGAAAAAAATGTTAATAGATGTCTCTTTGTATCTCTCTATCTCTCTTCACTTTTATCGCGAGTGTTTTATATCATAGAACTCTCAATTATTGTCATATTTTTGTTTATTATTATTATTATTTTTTGAAAAAAAAAAAATTGTAAAAAATAACGAATCAACAGGGTTACCAAATAAGTATTTTTCTAATGATTTTTATTACTATTATTATTATTTTTGGAAGAAACGCATTGTCAATTCTTGTTATTATTATTATTATTATTATTGTGAATGAACGCCATTTATCTCCGTCATAATATGGTCGAATCAAATTTTCTGTAAATACACTAAATGTATATAAAAACAGATGGAGATTTTGGGCGTTTCTATTTCAATTTTTTTTTTTTCAATTTGTAAAAATTGTTGGTACAAGTATCTACCTCTTAGTACCTAAAATTAAAGAAACGAATCTATTTCCATGTAACTGAACAAGACTGATTTTTATTAGATTCCTATATTAGTTATAAAAATTTTAAACGAGATTTAAAAATAAATAAATAAAAGAAATATTGTAAATACAATAGAAAAATTATGTAAAATTGTTGTAATACACAAAGCAATGATAGAAAAATTAAGAAAAAATAACAAACAAACACAATTTTTGGGTCCTTGCTTTGTGTAAGGCAATAAACTACCTCATAAATCAAGTACAAAAATATAAAAATATCCCTCAACCCTCTCTCTCTCTCTCTCTCTCTCTCTCAACCCTGCGGAACCAATATGTGATCACTAAACTTGATCGATGTAAATTGGTGTAATTACAAAGTGTAATTTCATGTCAATAACTATTTTATTATTAAAACAAAAACAAAACAAAAAAAAAGAACATGTTCGTTTTTTAAAAATAATCATTGTTGTTTCATTAATTTTGTTTAATATCGATCCGAATTTTTTCCAACCCCTCACAACTACTATCCATCCACTACTATAGCCAGCGTCGCTTTCAAGTCGGTGCATTTTTCTGTGGGGTGATTCGAGCATTCTTAATACACAAAAGTAGAGACGGGAAAAAAAAGCCGTGGGGTAACCCTATCAGTGTTCTGGGTAAGACAAGAGATCGATATAACTCTTCCGTGGGGGTGAAGTCTTTATGCCTATATAGGGGTGAGATCTTCTATACTAAAAAGCTTCTCGTTTAACCCTCATATGGAACTATATTATTAGCGGTAAGTATGTTGTATTTTTTGGAGAAAAATAATTTAGAAAGTACAAGTGGAAAATTTCAATATATGCAAAAAGAGTGATCCCGACATTCGGCGTTCTCTCTCTCTCTCTCTCTGCTTATTATTATTAAATTGAATTCTGTTGTTGTTGTATAAAGTTTGCAAGCCTGGACTGATGCTAGGAATTTTAATCAAACTGCCCCTTATATATTTCTTTTATCGAAGAATTTAGGAATAACTCTATTTAATTTTCTTTTCTTTTTTTTGGATTGCATTGAAAATATGAACGACAGATGAATTATTGAGTATAGAATTATTTCGAGTAACACGTCATTATTTGAATTCTCTCTCAATTTTTTTTTTTTTGTACTATGTAATTTTTTTTCCATAGTTCACCAATAATAATATCAACCCTATCATTAGGCAAAACGAAGACATAATTACAGTGTTTTTTTCTTCTTCTTCTATAGTCTCAATATTTTATCTAATAGCAAACGGAATACAAAAAAAAAAAAACAAAAAAAATTGAAAAACAATTCCAATAAGTATTAATAAAATTGAGTTACATTTACGAAGAGTAAAAAATTCATGCGACAAATTACCTTCTAAACCCCGAATTGTTAAAAATTCAATAATAAACGGAAGATAATTACCATAAAAAATAAAACAGTTTCTTCGAATTTATATTCAAATTTCAATTTACAATTACCTATAGTACGTTTCACGGAAAATGGTCACATCGGCAACATTTCTGACTAGACTGAACTATAACAATTTTTCTGTAAAGACTACACTAATGATCATTTCCTCGGTGAAAGATTATACGATAAGCAAAAGTTATTGATTTATTTGTTCAAATAGTAGCGATCAGTCGATTATTAAAAGCTACAGAGATCTTCCGTTATAAGTAGTGTAGACCGTTTATAGTGAAACTTACTATAATATGCTGTACAACAAATTTTTGATGCTTTTGAGCTTTCATATTGTTTTTATATTTAAATTGCGTTAATAATAAATATTGCTAAAATGAACAAATAATTAACAACAAACTCAATTTCTGTTATTTTCAAATAGGAACAATTTCGAGAATGATCATTCTATAGACAAAAAAAAAAAGGGAGCGATAACGGTCCAAGAGGGCAGGGGTTAAAATGTGGGGCAAGTTTTGCAGTTTCCTGGAAACTGAACATATGCGCATCATTATGTTCATAAGAAGAAGACTGTTATGTTGTTGCAAAGAATGAGACCCAAATAAGAAGAAAAAAAAAGATTTGTAAAAACCTGAAAAACATCACCCGTTCTTCCTATTGCCACATATAAACTAACGTGTGTTGTTGTTGTTGTTGTGTTGTTTGTTGGCAATCTATAAAGTGAAAAATGAACGGGTGTTGTGGTGATGCTTTTTTATAGTAACCATAGACGTGTGCCGTTCTTTCACTAATAAAAAATAGAAAAATAGAAAAAAAAACCTACCCAAGCACGCGATTATCTTGGTTTCTTTTTTTCGTTTTAAGGGTAAAAGGGGGCTATCGAACTGAACAGATGACTATGATGCTGTTATTTGAGCGGGTTAGGTACGGTGATGATGCCTTTTTATTACTATTATTGGCAAAAAAAAAATAGAGGAATTTTGGTGTCTAACTGGGTCACTAGGTGTACCTACCCTTTTTCGTCTCTATCAAAACAATAAAAAAATATATTCCCCAAAAATATGGAGAGTCATCTGTTTTTGGCATATGGCTATTTAAGTGGGATCTTTGATTAAATTCAAACAATAAATTATAAAATTTATAATTATTTTTTTTTCAAAACGAAGATTAACTAATTAACAACCCCTTCAATTATACCAACTGTTCTTTATAAATATGTGCCTATATTAATAAATAAGGGGATGAAAATCTTGAATCAACAATAATTAATACTTGAACATTGGTTAATTATTTCCGATAGGTTGGATTACACTATTTGCACTTTTAAAACAGTTCAAAGAAGAGATGCATGCGCATACATATTCATAACTCATACTATACACATATATAGTATATATATATATATATATATATATATAGGTATAGTTCGTTCATCAGGTTGTTGGACAGTTTTATAGTGTGAGAGAAAACGATCTGTTTTGTTAAATTTACATCTTTACTTTACAGCACACATATGTAGGGTAGAGGTGAATGGATCACATTCCTTAGATTGATTTATTTGAAAGATATAAACATGAAAATATAAGCTATCGAAATTATTTTGATTTTTTTTTTTTATATAAAAAGGAAAGTTGAATCATGACAAAGGCACAATCAAGTAAAGAGTTCCAGTAGAGCTCACTCTAGCACAAAAAAAAAATTGAATAAAAAAATGCACACACACACACACACACACACACAGACATATACAATCAGACAGTCGCGTGGGGCAGCAAAGAGTTAATATTGATCCGTTCTTTTTTTTTTTTTTATTTGAGTCACCCCCACGTTTTTTTTCACCCTCGCTTTTTTTCATCCCCGGATGAGTGTTACTATAGCAACTGTACAGCAGGTGCCAGCGAACACGCAACATAGATATCATGTCACATTCAGTTTCTTATTTAATGTCTTACAACCTCAATTACATATATGCCCGTCGCGCGAATAACATGATAAGGGATTAAGTTAAGCAAGAGAGAGGTCAACTAAAAACGAATGCTCTCAGACTACAATACAACTAAATACCTATACATATATATTTATATATTATAGTTAAGATGTTGGTCAAAACGAATTGGCTGATGGAAGGAGGATGGTTGGGTGATTCAGTTTAGGTATACCTGAGTTGGTAGTTATATAGAGATAAAGATACATTCCCATAGGAGTTTAACAATTTTTGAAAAACAACACAAAATTCTCGATCAATTATTATCGATCACAATACGACTATCCCTTCCTTATAATATACATATATAACATATATAGTATAGATATAGAAAAAAAAATTGTGCAAGGGGTGGATGCACCCTTCCTTTTTTTTCCTATCCACTATATATTCATTAAAATAAAAAGCTAGTTATGTGCATTATATTTATTAAAATTTACACCCTGATTATCGATTTCAGTTGTAAATATTTTACGTTGATTCAATCTAATTATTTATTTGCTTCGCTATTAAAAATATAATTGAAAAATTTAGAAAAGTGGACGCTCATATTTTAATTACCTGTCGAACAAGTCCACACCAACACTAACCTATTGAAAATATTCAATATTTAATTGAAATTATTAAATAAAATAATTATTTGTTTATTTTTCGTTATTTTTTCTTCTGTTTCTCTTCTCTTTACGTAAAAGGAAGTATTTGAAATTTTGTTGACTTCTGTTTAAAAATTTCCAACACAAAAAATTCTTATACCTATATAGTTAAAGATATATAGCCGCAAGCTTATCATTTTAACTAACTTGGAGAGCTTATTTGAAAGCTTCTTCTTCGTCCAGGATTAATTATCCCTCAAAGGGGATGATTACATTTCTTTTTTCTCTACTGATTGGTACTTGTACGTGTATATACATATATATATTCCATATCTATCTTTCGTAAACATAATTTCTACTTATATACTTCTATACTAAATGGTTTAATTTTACTTTTGCATTTTTAATTTCCCCAAGGCCAAACCAACCACCTTATAAACTTTATATAGTTCTTCCATCGAATTTTCACAACAGAACTTCTTCAAATATAGGCTGCTGTTGTAACATTGCCGATAAAACGATTTATTTTATTATTTTGAAATGAATATTTCATATCTTGAATAAACAATGGTCCTGTTTTCGTTCTTTCTTTTTTTTGTCTCTCATTATTATTGTTGTTGAAAGAATCAGAGACTGTCATCAAAACGAAAATTCTATGGGTGGTGGTGGTGGCAGTGGTGGTGGTTGAATAAAATACATAAATACATAGATATAATACCTAGAGAAAGAGACAGTGAAACGGTAGTGAGGGGAGTTAAATTAATTTGGTACGCTAAACAATGGCCGCTTCGCTAATGGTGCCCGTTTGCAGAAATTGCCTTCGCGCACTCTATATATATATATATATACATACACCGTTATTTTTTATGTAGATTTTTTTCTGTCGTCATCCCTAAATAAAAAAAGGGGGATGAATATTGCTACCCTTTCCTTATAAATACATAAAGGAAAAAAAGTTCATGCATTTTTATAGCTGATTCAAAAAACAAAAAAAAAAAACAAAAACGTTTCACTACAAAGCATATATAATTATTGTATAACGAAAATTTACCACCATACCATATCTTCTAATTATTATTAATTTGGTAATTAGAAAATGTATTCTAATTAATTGAAGAGAGCAGCTATACCGTTTAATCAAGTGACGTTTAAACAATTTAATTAAATCAAGAAATATAATTAAATCTAATTATAAAAGCCACCTCTATTGTTATGCTAATCTTGCTTGAGAAACATTAAATCGATCCTTATTATTTATATATGTATATGTATATAATCCTTCAACTATAGTTTAAAGTGGTTGTTTTTACCCTAACGTTTTGTCTGGGTGTTAGAATCTGTGGGGTTAAATTCGTATACATATACACGCATTCATATCCTCCCTGCTTTAAATTTCTGTTGTTGTTTTCATTTAGAAGAGTAGTAGAGGGATGCGGTCCGTAATTATAAATTTTTTTTAACTTATCTTCTCTAGTATTGTCACAACGGCATAATATATAATATTTATACTTAATTGAAAAAGAAATTGGTATAAAGGTACAGTAAGTGATGAATGATACTTGAAATTATTTAATTGGTAATTTAATTTGTAATTTTCACAAAAATCACCTTTTGAGTATAGGTAGGTATTATAAATCTTAATCCATTGTTTTCGTTTTGATAAAATTCAAGATTAACGTATAATGTTCGAACAAAATATAGTCAAAATCAATAATATATATATATACCTACCTTGATAAGAAACCCCAATATTTCATCATAATGAACTTATCGTTTTTCCATTATTAACATAATTGAAAGACTGCCGCGCGCACGGTTGCAAGAACACCTCGATAAGTTCAATGAATTCTAAATATATTATTATATAGATCGAAAAAGAGAAACCCTAAATTTGATAAAATTTATAAGAAATTATTATTCATCCTTCTTTTTTTTTGTTACCAATTTTTTGAATATTTGGCAATTGGCGGCTTTCATTAAAAATTATTGATTTAAATCCATAAAATATTAACTAAATCAATATTTCCTCTATAATCCGAAACCTATATTTATAATATATATGGAAGTCGGAAAATATCCGTACTAATAATAACTTTCTTTCTCCCCAAATACTTATTATCCGTCGAGAAAACTATGTTCACATTTCTATATATACTCTTATATTATAATGGAAATTTCGCCAAAAATCTTATTCAACCGTTATTTATTTATTTATTTGGCTCAAATTACAACCATATTGATCTGTCTTTTATCTCGCGATTTACTCAACAAAAGCGTCCCCTAATTCTAATTGTTACAGACACGAAGTCAATCACTTCTATTATTGACCTTAAATATACACTTTTGTCCCATATTGAATTTCATTGTAAATTTTTTCTAGACATAACTTAAAAATTTGTTTTGTT
The DNA here is from genome assembly GCA_037414775.1 of Zonitis immaculata. NCBI lineage: Eukaryota > Metazoa > Arthropoda > Insecta > Coleoptera > Meloidae > Zonitis > Zonitis immaculata. The sequence goes on from JAZBGX010000377.1 coordinate 29,027, forward strand.
TTCGATCAGCCGAACAAAACAAAACAAAAAAAATCTATCAGATGATTGACAACCACTAGAAGTATATTAAATTGAAGAAAAAAAGACGCGAAAATAATACTTCATTTACGCAATTCTATTTTCATTTCAATAGTTAACAGTTTTTATTATATCGTTGTGAATTTTAAAAGGTGAAGTATGTCGGGATTTTCGGGGATTTACCGTTAAGAGATACCACTTAAGAACGTTTCTTTTTTTATATTTGTATAGTAGCGTTCGTGCAAAGTAATTAATTAAAAAAGAAAAAAACAAAAGCATTAAACAATCCATCATGGTATTTAATTGAGTTTTTAAATATACAAAGTGCGCTACCACCATTAGAAATTCACCTACCCTATATATATATACTGACGACAACAATCCCCAAAATGTCATCATTCTATATTTACGTTAAAAACAATTCTATCTAAACAATAAAAACGACATTAAAAACAAACCCTCTTAAATGACAAAAAAGAAAAAAATTAAATCATCCAATTAGAAATTGGCAGCCATTTTGGATTTTCTACAATTTTTTTCCGTCTTTTCAATAATAAAACGTTCCTAGATTGGGTTCACTTAGTCCCAAAATTAATTAAACGGAAGTTGATTGAGTTTCGTATTTCTTTGATTAAGATTTCTTATCATCATCATCATCGCCTGGTAATGATTTTTGTATTTTACTTATTAAAGGATAATCGCTTCAAAACATCAAAGAATTCATCTCCGTTCTTATCAAAAAGAGAATTTTAATTTCCTTATACATCAGAAAAATGTGTTGCAAAGTTTGTTAAACAACGTCCATATAATATAAGCGCAATAATTGGACTTTTATAAAATAGTATTCATGTATTTTGCCTGAATATTTCTAATTACTTTCCTTTTACGTAAATAAATAATAAAATGGAAGCTAATTTCGTATGAGAACGTTTTATTATTTAATAAGAATATTGAAAAAAAAAAGAAAGAAATAAGAACGCGATGTGGGTATATTTTTGGAATAAATTGAGGACAAACTTGCCAAAATTGGTTCTATAATTTCCTTATATTGACACAGTTCTAACGATATTTGTGTCAATTGCAGGTTTCTTCCAAAAATTTCCATGTATTTCAAGTATATTCCAATTTAAAGTTGAAATAAATATAGAAATAGTTCTCTAATAAAAGTGGTCCCGGCGCATCCACCATTTTGTCAACAATAGTTATACTGTCAGTTGTTTCTTATTAGTAAATATTTTCTCTATTCCCACATATTTTCGATAAGAATTTAATATTCCTAGTGTAATTTTCATAGGCTATTTCTCCAAATTTATAGTTCGGGAAATGCAAATTTGTTAGCCCAAATTCAATAATAATTTATTTTTTATTACAAGAAATTCTTTACATATATATATATATTGAATATATATTTCATGAAATATTATCGGAATCATCAAAACAAATTGCCATTTCATGTATCTTATTTGAATAATTCCGCATTTTGATTTGAATTTATTAAATCCTATATGTATAAGAAGTATAGGAAAATGGTCATTTAGGAATAAGCAACGATAATTTATAGCGTTTCCCAATAGAGATGTGATAATTTCGACAGTATTTGCATAGTTTTTCTTGTCAAATGTACTCGAATAAGATAGCAATCCAATCATGGTTGAAATTTTGCTAGGAGAAAAATTAGAAATTATCCAATTTTATTCAAGCAAATTCGCGGTCTTCTCAAGCTACCTCTTACAGAACAATTCAAACTCGTCATGTTGATCCTGGTGAATTGAATAAAATTGAAAGAAATTAAAGATATGAGTTCACTCTACATGATACTCCAAGCTCTGCACGACAAAAAAATCGCCCGAAGAACAATATTTATGCCATTCAATTGAATGTTAATCGCCACCTTGCTCAAGAGTTAAGTCTATCATCGCAAATGACCACTTGACGAATTTGGACTCACAAATCATATAAAGTGTTATTGACACACATTGATTTTTTCACTCAATTTCGAATTTACAACATTTTTATTGTAATGCCATATACACGTATATCAATAATAATATGTCATTTCCACACCCTTTAAAAACGACTACCTGTGTGCACCGTATATTAATAAAAAAAGAACTGTGTCAAAAATAATAAAGGTAATGGATAATTTATTACCTGAACGATTATATGATATACCTGTGATCCGCGAATGTTACCTGACTCACAACAACATCAACAACAACAATAAAATAACATGTGCTCAATTAAATGACATTAGAGAGAAGAGCAAAAAACAGATTAGGTGTTAACAGGTACCAATTTAATTCTATACCACATCTAAACAATTATAGATCAGGAGATCTATAATATAACGGAATCAAAAAACCGTTTGTCTGATGATTATAATTCCAAAAAGATGGAAAAAAGTTCTAACGGTTTTTGCAAATTCTCATTATAACAAAAGCGGGTATATTTTTTTTCGTAGAAATTTCTCTAAATCACAATATAATCGAGTAAAGAAAAAATAATAATAATAATCTAATGATAGATCTCGAGCGAATGGACAAAATAACTGTCAGTATTCAAATTATTGTAACAAAATCTATAGAATTACTCTACTTTTCCACAAAAATATATGCAAAAAATTCCAAAAAAAAAAAAATAATAATAATGACACTCTTAACATGTCAATCTTTGTCAAAATTTCCGCCAATTGACTTCCGGCCACGGGTGGTTACACACAAATCTCTATATATGTATATACTTGTATGCATAATAATAATAATAATAATAATAATAATAGTTATAGTAAAATTGGGGACGGTTTTCTAACAATATTTTAATGCCCACTTGTGATTTTTCTGTATATTTTGACTAAAAAACGTCACAATACGAATATGTCAAATCATAGGAATATAGTTATAGGCAGCTGATGCATTTACAATTGCACTTATCAAACCAAAAGATCGCAATTGTTATTGAAATTATTAAGCAAATCGAATAATAATTGACCGTTAGTTTTGATTAATCTAAGATAAGAATTGTAGAATACTTATGGAAATTGTACGTATCGATGAGGATGATGATAATAATAGGCCGAGTGATTTTGCATGTCACATGTCAGAATCGTTCTTGTTTCCAAATACATATAAATAGAAGGAAGAATAGAATAGACGACAACAAGAGACAAAAAAATATAAAACTGGAATCGAATTTCATGTCACCTTTTATATAACTTTTTGCACTTTGATATGGTACACTTTTATATATAATTTAGTGAATATGCTCGTTAGTAAGTAAAGTAGCAGAATGGGAATTTCCACGCATTCGTCAATTTCTATATGATCGAATTATTTGTTAGTTATAACTATATATTCTCGTTTCTTTTCGCTTTTTCTACAATTTTTCCTTTATATTCGCTTCGAATAAAAAATTACAAAAACTTATTATATAACAAACAATATCATGAATTTAACGGATCTATATTCTAACGATAATAAAAATCTTGAATATTATTGATTGCCGTTATTTTCCAACGATCATGATATATAATCATGATATCATGATTTTAACCGAATTTCAACGTTAATATGTTAAACGAATTTTATTTATCATACTAATTAGTCAAGCAAGTTCATATTTACGATAACTATATATGTTATTTATTTAATTTTGAAGTTAATATACTCATTTTGGGAACCCTATATATATATAGTTGTCGTGTTGAAAATAAATGAAATTAGTTTAGCAACATATACTGACAACAATACACAGTTGTTGTAAAGTAAAATAATAGAGCATTCTATATAGACAAAACATTAATTACAAGCCACAAAAGAGTCGCCGCAGTGCTCTTTTTCTTTTTGATTTTATTTTTTGAAGTGGTAGCGTAACTTATTTGTGGTGGTATTTGTAAACCACCACCACCACCACCACAAACAACAACAAGCAACGCAATCAGTAGTAGTGGCGGTGGTGGTGGTGGTGGTGGTGGTGGTAGGTGCTTCCGCCCTCTGACTAATTACCGCAGGTGAATCCCCTCTCTTTAACCATTTACCGCCTCCGGATAACACTCAACTGGTGTAATTGCGTTAAAATGTTTGTCCAACAAGAGATGGTGAATTTTATCGATCGACCGAGCTAAACATTAAAAATATTTGTCTAACAATAAAAAATTGTTTAAAATAATAGTTGTTGTGAAAATTTGATAAATTATCAACGACAGTAGAGACGGGAATTTGTATCATAAAATATTCATTGACCAGAAGATATTCAACTACTATTAACATACACACACCACCCCGATAAGTTGTAAGAAAGAGAGAGAGAGAGAGAGAAAAAAACATCATCAACAACAACAACCACCCACCCTTACCATTATCATAACCGCGCAAACTTGACGATGTTTTCGCGCCGCGCCACATGAATTATAGAATGCTTTTTTGTTAATCAGAAAATATAATTTAACGTTCATGCTCGCTTCTTGACAACATCTCATTGTTTCCTTCCCTCTCGTCCGAGACTTGAAAAAAATATAAATCTTCACCCTCGTATCTTGGCGCGCACTAATTAAAAATGCTAAATTGCGCGTAAGACATCGCTGCTCCGCATTCCCATCAACCTTATATTTCAATAATCATTGCGTCTATACTTATTTATTTTATGTTGGTCGTATATATTTACTTTGGGAATAAATTTTTTTATCTAGAAATTTTCCGAGAACTTTCAACGGTAGTCAATAATTGTCAATCGGTATAGATTTATGATTGAGGGGGTGGTTTTTCATTCACTTCTTTTTCGTCGTCTTCTACTTCACGATGTGTACTTTTTTATAGCACATTTACATCCCGATTGTTGTGTTTACTCAAAAAAAAAACCAGCTGTTTTAAATATTGAAAATACCAAAGAGAGAATATGCCGTTATTCCATCCAAACTTTTTACCATCTGTATGACATTTTTACTATATATCCATCTAAAATCTATAAAAATTCATTTAAATTGAATGAGCGTAACGAATTGGTGTCTATAAAATGTATATT